>ML795366.1:329235-360905 GCA_009831015.1 Picea engelmannii
ATCAAAGAATTGCTCCATCTGAAGTATCCATGTGATTGGGTCCTTGCCATCAAACTTCCTCATATCAATCTTAGGAATGTGGTTGGTCTTCAAACCAAAGTTGGAGTTTCTCCATTCTTGATTCACCTTCCTTTTGTCCTCATTAAGAATTTCATTAGATGCATTTTCACTTTCAGGTGTCTTCTCTATTACGAAATTTTTCAATACTTCCATGATCTCCCCTTTTAAACCCTCCATCATCTCTTGTGTTTCATCTTTTGTAACTATATTCTTTTGTAAATCATTTATGTCCCTATGCATTTCTTCACCTTCATCAAGAGTCCAAGTAGGATTTTCTGGAGGCTTAGTTGGTGTAGCAATTCCCTTTTTGGGTGGCATGTTGGCCAAGTATCAGTTTTGAACCTTGATTTTGAGGTGGTTCTGATAGACAATATTTATTCTATTGTATATCCCAAGTTTCGACCCTTCTGGGTATGAAACTTATTTTATGTAGTTATCTGATATTTATTCTCTGCAATTCCATAGGTCTGATCAAAATTGGATGTGCCAAGTGGAATTTACGATAACTTCCCCACAACTAGTCGATTTTTGTCCTTTACAGAAGATCTCACTTGTATAGAATGCCACACACAAAATAATTGATATCAAATTCTGAAAATCACACCCAAAATACTAAAGACTGTCCAAAATCCAATGCAACCAGTCCCACTCAATTTGGATACTCTAGAAAGAAGTTATGCTTGTTTTACCTGGAACACCTTCTTGAGGCTAGTCAATAGGACTAGTCCGGTACCCTATCTTACACCAGGTGTATCTACAAATTTAAGATGACCCAGAAGCTAAAAATTTTACCACAGGTACCTTACTAATTTCTGTAAATATCCTCTAGAGGAAAGGGTCTGAAAAGTTACAGAAAATTTTTTATAGTGAAAATTCCACAATGACTCATTTCAGGATGATTCCAGAACCCTATCTTGTACAGGATGTATCTCCTAAATTATACAGCCTCAGGAGCTGAATTTTGAACCCAACGTACCTTGATCTGTCTACTAAATACCCTCCAAGAGGTTCCTTCTGAAACATCGTAGAAAAAAAGTTATAGCGAAAATTCCACGGTGTCTCATATGTAGCAGCGAAACCCCAAGACCTTGAGCTCTGATACCGTATGTTAAGAACCAAACATCAATATAGCATATAAAAACCTCAGGAAAAGTACTCAACGCCTTGAAAAAGAGATAATTTCAGATAATAAGCCTCTTCGAGGGGGAAACCTCCTTTTACCCCACTTAAATGTTCAAGTCCAAGGTGATTCAAAATGAAAATGTCTCCTTGGTATATATAGGAGACTAGGAGGTATAATTACAAATAATGGCCTAAAGCTGACATAATTAAAATAACATTACTAATCTAAATTATAACTAATGGCCTAAAGTCGACATAAATAAAATAGCATTACTAATCTAATATGCCCCAATTAACGGGTAATGAGCCAATATTAGGGCTTAACATTCATTTTTCAATTCCATTATGTACAAGGAATATTTCTATTATGGTTATTTTTATTTCTGGTAAATTGATTACTATGTAATACATTTCTGAGGCAAATGAGCATTTTTGTGAAGCAAGCATCAATTTTGGGTTGTTTTTTTTGGAACAGAGTATTGTTTAAATTTTAAAATTTTTGAACAATAAGAAAGTTTGATTGTGGATTGATATCAGAGATGGCATGGTTGATGTATCATTTGAACAATATACATAAGATACCCCCCCTCCAATTCTACCTTTTTTCGCTAATTACACCCCCTTCACGATCCCAATTTCACGTATTCATTCCCTGTTTTGTGATATTTCTTTTGAAGAGGGGTCTGTGTGGAAATAAAATAAAGTTGATAGTGGTGAGGGTTGAGGAATGATGTTATCGATATATTTAATACACAATTGATTGTTCTATTAATTGTTTGAACAATATTCATATATTAATTCCCCTCCATAATATCATTTTTCGCTAAATACAATCCCTTCATATTTCCCATGAACCCTATTGATTCCCTATTCACATGAAAATTAATGAAAGGCATGTTATGGATGGATTGCATATGTCTTGTAGTAAATTCTAGAGCCAACTATAGATTTATGTAAGTAGATTTTCATGTATGGTTTACTAACAAATTCATGACTGTCAAATTGTTTCTACAGGATGAGCTTTTTCAGTAGAGGTAGCAATGGTCGAAATAACAGAGGCAGGGAAAATTGGTATCGAGGTCATAGAAGGCCTAGATTTGCTATTCATTTTGATGCTGACCCACAAGAGTCAAACCAATTGTTTCAAGTTGGGTTCTTTAATTGGGTTGGACATGGAATATTGCACCTCAACCAGAGAGACCCCCTTTCCATCCTCCTTAGCATTTTCCCGGCATTCACATTTCTCCACATGTGTCTTTGTATCTTGAAGTCCCCACAAATGAAAATTGGAAATAATTTGTCCACCGGCCTGTCTCCCACCACCGTAGATGGACCACTATCTCATTTCCTTTACCACCACCAATTAACCCCAATGTTGAAATTGCTCCTACTATTTCCCCAGTACAATCCTCGCATGTTAGCAAGAGATGGTAACGAGAAGAAATAATGGGAGTCACAAGGGGTCCCACCTATTTAGTCATTATTAATTAAGACCCTTATTTATATATTATTATTATTTATTTCTCCTAAACTAATTTGTTAAGTCAATTTGACTTAACTAAAGAAAGTAGTTGAACTATTTCAGCTGATTGGGAAAGAATAAAAGCTCAATTAGATGAAGATACAAAGGAGAATATAAGGAGAGAGAGACAACACTAAGGTTTTCTCTTTAGTTAAATGAGATATTTTCAGTTTTCATTCATTTCTGAGTTTACTTGAAATCCTAATCCTCTTGTTGACAGTAGGGTCTCATTGTAGATAGCAAGGTTCAGGACTGAATTAGACTTTTCAGCCTCTTGTTTTAGAGGTGTTGATTCATCCTTGATAGTTTATGTATTCTTGTTTTTTTTTTATTTAATTTTCATGACTGATAAAGAATATCTTGCAGAGTCAAAATGGCAGCAGTTTGTGGCAAGTTGATCTGGATCATTGATTTCAATTTTATTTTACTATCGAAGTCTTTTTGTATGGTGCCCATCAGAGATATCTAAATTTGACTTTGGTCCATACCCTCATAGGGGTTTGTAAAGAGAAATACACTTTTGGTATCTCAGAATGAAACAAAATCAAATTGATGTTCTGTCTCATACATGTGTTTTCATGACTTGGTTACTTTTTCGCTTTTTGTCTCCATGTTTATTTTATTGTAAAATCTGTATACATTTCAATATCTTTGAATAAATGTTATTTTACATTGCAACATATACAAATTATAAAATCATCCTTAATCATTGTAATTAATACTCGCGGATTGACTAAATGTTTTTGAGGCTATAAATCCCGAGTGAAATTCCCAACTATCTTGTCCTATCCAGGAAATATCTAAAAATGATTGAGTAAGGTATTCAATACCTTTTCCTCAACAAGAACCAATTTAGTTCATGTAAGTGTGTGTGAAGTGGCATAGGGAAACGTTTGGGCAGAGGGTGTAGTGATAACATGGAAATGTAGGTCTTGCATGTGGGTGCCTCTGTAGAGGGCGAGTTTCACCTTATCATGGATGTCATTGTTTCCTTGCCCGTTAAATGCCTTTTATTATTAGTCTTATTGATTTTTATATTTTTTATTTTCAAGGGAAAAACTGCGAGACACTGTCATGGCATGGTGATCAGAAGTGACAGAGTTACCCAAAAGAATTTCATGGAAATGAGAAGGTTGGCTCGTGATGAGACCCCCTTTCTCTTGTCTATGCCACTAAGAGCCACTACTGTGGCTTGGTGACCAAATAGATGGTAGTGTCATAGAACTACATGCCCATGAACCTAATAGGCTTGCTAATGATGAGACCTCCCATCCACCAACTACCACCTTGAGTTTTGATTTATCTTATGCGTCCCATTTTCTTACTGAAAAGATTTTTATTTCTTTATCGGGAATCCCTGGGTGAAGCATCTAAAAGGTTTCATTTTGTCTTTTAAATCTTGCCAGCTACTTCTACCCTCTGGGCCTTTATCCCCTTCTTCCCACAAGGAAAGGTACAACCCTTCCTATCATGGCAAACCCAATGCTCGAACCAAGGTGGGCGGAGATGAGAGGAATAATGATGAAAAGTGGTAAATATGGAGGGAATGGACGATGACCTTTCATAGACCCACCCAATGGAAACTCATCCTAAAGGGGAATCAACTTACTAGGGAATTATTTCACCCTCCCAGGTATGAACAAGTTAAAGAGCATGATTTCCAAGAAAACGTTATGAAATGAAGGAGAATTTAGTGCAACATATTCAAGTTAGAGTGGCACATACCATGATACCCAGACTCACTACCTCATGGAGCAAGACTTACTGCTACTTCAGGATTAGGTTGGTGGGATGGATGTTGTTTCTGCTGATACATGGGATGCACTGAAGAAAATATGGGCCCTCCAGGGCCATGCTCAATTTACCTGGCTCTTGGCACTTCATGTCTACGATATGTGGGCCTAGAGACATAATCTCCTTAGTTATCCCTAGGATAGGGGATAACACAACCCAAACCAACGGTTGTTGTAGTTTCCTCCTCCGCGGCTTCACTTCCCTTCAACAAGGAATTTTCTCAAGGTTTTCAAAGTCTTTTCCTTTGATCTCTTCTCGCAGGGCTAACTCCTTGGCCTTTGCTTACTTTCTCGAACCGTTATCTCTCACGACCTCTCAAACACTTCAACCGAAGTGTGGGTGCACCCCTTGCACTTAGGTTTCTATTCTTCTCGAGCTTATAATTTCTCAAGGTTTCAAAGGTTACGGCCTTTGTCTGCATTTAACTATAGTGATTCCCCTCCTAAGCTTACAGACACTGTTAAAATGTTCCTTCAGTTCCCTCCTGAGATTAACTAATTCTAGTGTTCCCACTTTCCATGCTTCTTCTGAACTCAAAACTAAGTTCTTGCACACTCCTTGTACTAGCTTCTCAAAGTTATCAAATAACTCTAGTGTGTACTACTTGCACAGCCTTGGGAGCCTATAACACTCAGAAAATCCACACAGATAGGGAATTCCATTTATTCCTACAAAGAGGAATGTTTAAGCACTCATGGCATTCAAAAATATGCATAGACATCTAGTAAACATTCAGAAAACACATACTCATTCACATAGAAGAACACACATAGAGATTCATATGTAGGGAAATCTGCTTTTCTATTAAATCTGAATTGTTTTTACAATGTTTATAGTGGTTACAAGATTGGACTGCAACAGAGTCTCAGTTCTTCTTCTCTTCTCCTCTCTCTAGAATTCTCCTAATATATTTGAGAGAATAATCCATCCTCTTCCAAATACATTGATCCTCATACAAAAGAGGGTCTTCTTGAGCATTCCTCACTTAATTGTATTAAATTACATTTAATTTACAAGTGATCCAGATCGGATCTGGATCCCCTAATATCTACAGTCTATTATGCCATTAAAGGTGATTACATGCAGCTTGGGTTCATTCAATGAATCTTTGGCTCTTTGAGCCTCTCATCACTTAATTACATTAAATTGTGGATTTTAAAACAAGATTAGAGGGATATGCCTCTCTCTCCTCGGGATCTTCTCTTGATCCTCTTGTGTTGTGTGTTGGTTGCTGATGTGCTGTTGAGTGGGAGTGATGCTACTTCATCAGTTGAAATCAATGAAAACCAACCCAATGAATCAATAATCTCCTATGTTGGCATTGGTGGCAACACTCTGATGCAAAACTGAAATCATATCGCTCATGCTCCCCTTGGAAACATGTCTTTGTGGTCTCTCTCCAAGAATGTAACTCTCTCTCCATGCATCTAATGAATATCTCCCCCTTTGACATTAATGGAAAAGGTAACTTCCCGTCGGGGTTTTTCCCCCTGACCGAACTGTCCCTGGGGATTCTCCCCCTAACTAAACTCTCCCTGAGACTGCTCCCCCAAATTGAATTTTCCTCTTTGTGTTTCTTCCTCATGTAAATATAAGACATATAATAATAACATTCAAAATTAATTATGGGGCAGAAACTATGCCAAGTTTTTCACAAAGATACTCAAAGGCTTTCCTTGGAAGTGGTCTTGTAAATATGTTTGCAATCTCTTCTTTGGTCCTAACATACGCAAATTGAATGTTATTCTCTGCAACTTGTTCCCATAGAAAATGATACTTGATTGGAATGTGCTTTGTCTTGGAGTGCATCACTGGATTCTTTGAGATACTGATGGTGCTTGTATTATCACAATATATCAAAATGGGCTCATCATACTCAACCTGTATATCTGTCAAAGTTTGTTTCATCCCTAGAACATTTGTACAACATGTTTCTATTGCAATATACTATGCTTAAACCATAGACAATGATATTGATGATTGTTTCTTGCTTAGCCAAGATACCAAATACTCACCCAAGTAGAATGTTTCTCCACTTGTACTTCTTCGATCATCAATGCAACCTGCCCAATCTACATCTGTGTAGAAAATAAGTGATAGATCCTTTCCTTTTGGATGCCATAATCCAAACTCTTATGTACCCTTGAGATATCTAAATATCCTCTTTACTGCTAAAACATGTGATTCCTTTGGTTTTGCTTGAACCACCTATCCAACTTTCTGCATTACATCTAGTCTGGATGTTGTCACATAAAGTAAGCTCCCAATAATTGACATTGTTAGAAAAACAGGATCGTGGAGCAATAAAATAAAACAAATGTAGAAATAAAACACAAAATATACACAATACAATAGAGACACAGATATATATCATTCACCCAGTGTGGGCTACGTCCACCAGAGAAATTTCCAGGTCCTTCATTTTTATTATCCAACAAAATGAAGGGATACAATCTACAACACACCCATTGTAACTTCCTCTTCTTTCTCTCATAGTCTCCTCTCTCAGAATACAATATTCACAATGATACATAGCTACAATATAATTCCCTCATAAAATAGGGTTTCCTTCTAGGGAAAAAAACCCTAACATAACTTCTACCATCAGATCTGTGACCTTATAATGAACAATCTAGATTTACTATGAAATTACAATATACATTTACAAGAAAATATTTCCTTCAGGGGCTTCTCCCACAAACCCCCATCAGGCGATGTTGCCCCCAAACCCCTGTTGGGGGCTCTCTTGCCCCCAAACCCTTGGTGGGGGCTTTCTTTCCCCTGAACCCTTGGTGGGGGCTCACTTTCCCCCGAACCCCCCATCTCGAGGGATGAGCTCCCTGAACCCCAAAGGGGGGCCACGACCCCCTGCAACCCCCACGTGTGGAGGATTTTACAGTCTTCATGGGGTATAAACATGGATGAAAACAAAAACCTCTAAATCAGGAAGATAATCAAGCTCCACAAGCAATAATGTCCCACTTGGAGACTAATCTCAACAACTCCACCGTTGTTGTATCTTCTGGACTATGATCCTTCTTAGGCCTATAAAATTTCTCATCTTCACCTTCATGCTTGAAGACTAACTAAAACTAAGCAGGAACTCAGTTTTTCCCTGGTTACTCCCTTTGTTAACATGTCTACAGGATTTTGGATAGTATGTATCTTTTCCAACTTCAAATGTCCATCTTCCAATATGGATCCTATGAAATGATACATGAGTTGTATATTCTTAGTATTCAAATGGAAGGTTGAGTTATTTGCAATATGAATGGCACTCTCACTGTCACAATATAACCTATTATTCATCTTCTTATTTCCCAATTCCTCCATAAACCTTTGTAACCAAATCATTTCTTTACTAGCCTCTGTAGTAGCAACATACTTTGATTCTATTGTTGAAAGTGCAACAACCTTTTGTAGTTTTTAAATCCAACTTACTGTTGTTCCACCTACAGTAAAAACATACCCTGTGGTGCTCCCCCTATAGAACAATGTATTAACCTTCAATACATAATGAATGAGCAGTAGTACCTCTCAAATACCTTAGAATCCACTTTACCGCCTCCCAATGTTCTTTACCTGGATTGTTCATATACCTGCCCACAACTCCCATTGCATGTGCAATATCTGGTCTTGTGAAAACCATCGCATACATTAAGTTACAAACTATTGATGAATAAGGGACCCTGGACATGTATTATATCTCCTCATGTGTATCGGGGCACATTTCCTTAGTTAATTTTAAATGGTTGGCCAAAATTGTACTAACTCATTTTGCATTATGTATTCTAAACCTCTCCAACGCATTCTCTATGTACTCAACCTGAGACAATGTCAATATGCAATTTTTCCTGTCTCTTGTTATTCTCATACCAAGGATTTTCTTTGTAGCACCCAAATCCTTTGTAACACCCTATTCCCCCCATTCTGTAAATGTAACTATATTGGCCAGGAACTATGGCAAACTCGAAGGTGTGAATGTTTGATTTTATGGACCTTTGTATAAAAGGTCAATGAATGTAAATTATGTTATGAATATGTGTTGCATAACTGTTGGGAAGGGGATGTGCTAAAAGAGACCACAATGGATAATGAAAAGGTGGTGGAAGGGACCTAGAACGGTTGCGTTAACTTCCACCGAACTAGCACCATACTGGTTTTTACTTGCTCAAGACCAAAACAACTCTTTGACCCAGGAATGAATTTCTGTCAGGATGGTAGGTGGGGAGGCTCCTCAAGAGTTAATGAGGGGATGGGGCAGACCGCCCATCCATAAAGATCTCATACCTGACCACGGATGGGAAAATTTGCGCCACATGCAATCTTGCAGAGTGATGCAAGAAAGGAAGCATGGGGGGGTGGGTAGAGAGAGGTAGCGAAGATCGCAGAGAAGAACCTAAGATCTCAAATCAGATGGAGTTATGAACATAGGAGAAGGAGAGTAACCTTCTTCCTCGTCTACTTTCTGTATAGGGAGAAGGAGAGTAACCTATGTCCCTAACTTTCGTTGAGTTGGAAGTAAGAGATTGAATCTCAGAGCATCCTGGTCTAAGATCGTGGGTGGCCAGTGATAAATCCATTGGGAGTGACTGAGCCTACGGTAGGGTGGAAACAAGCACCCCTCTCAGCAGTTTCATCATGCCATAGCATGAGTCTATTCCACTAAGAATCATCCCATCTGCCTGATTCTCTTGGTGTTCTGGTTTAATCCCTCGAAAGCACCTTCCCTATGGGATTGCAACATGTCTCATAGTCGAATTAAGCTCCTTGGTATGGCTACCGCTACGATAAACCCACGAGTTTACCCTACCCCGGTGTCATAGCTCATAACTCGGTGAGTTAGGAAGGCACTTCATTTAGGTCAGTATCCTAGGGACTTTGAAACGCACCCGAGCCCTTATCCAGAAACTTGACTAAGAGTAGTGATAATTTTCCCAAGAATCATTTGAAGGTTCAGGTGACCTGGGTCTGGAAACCCTATGCAAGAAGGAGTTATCTCTCAAAGGTTTCGGAGTCATGGGAGTTTGAAGCTTTGAGAGATTGAATTTTGTTACCCAAGTTCAAAAAGGATAGTGATTCCAATTATTAAAAGGGAGTATCTTTTTGTTTGGTAGATGAATGGATGAGATCCTTTTGGAAGTATCCCAGGTCTATTAGGACCAATGGATCTAGAGGAGGAGAGCAGGCATTAATTCTTCGACCCCTTCAGTCTTTGCAAGTAGTGATGGAATCGGGACCGTAGATCCCAGGATCCATCGGGAGCTACCTTGACCGTCGATCTTAATCCTTTTGTAGACGGGAGAGTGGACTCGTCAAAGTTTTGAAAGTCCCGAGGTAATCAGAATCATCCACTAGCAGAGGACACATGTCAAAGGATCAATGTCTAGCTGACTCGCTGTTGAAGGAAGTCAAAGGGTAGAGTTTTGTGAACTCGCAAGACCCGAATTCATGATTTGATATGAACCGTCGGATCACAGGAGGGCCATGACCATTGATATGGGTGCAGGGATATCAGGAGTTCAGGGTTCAAGATTTAGAAAGATAGGCATTGGTTGTGTTCCAACTTTGTGAAACAAAAAGTACCAACAAGTTCGGAGAATAAGCCCCAGGTCATGGCGACCGGTCGTATCGGTGGAAGATTAAGGGAGGAGCTAATGAAGATTGGAATTTTGGGGAACAGAGAGTCATAGGTGGATCACGTTCATTATCCCAATACGTGAAATTGTGACACGATCACAGCCGTCGATCGAGGGGATAGTGCAGGTCCATAGATCTGGCCTTGGAGAGAAACCGGAGGTCGGGGATTCGAGGAAACATGAGTTAGGATTGACTCGCATGCAGAAGTCCCAAAGTCCCGAAATGAAAAATGCATTATTATAGGCATGCGGTCACAACCTGTGGTCACATAGGTGAAGCCCGCGCCTTTTGCATGTTCACGTTGGTGGGGTTTCAGTAGAGCCCGAGGATCAAATAGCGGGATTTTAGTAGGAAATTGAAGAGCTAATCTAGCTCGTGAACGAGAAAATTTATTTAGTTCTCGCACGAAGCGTGGGGGTGTTACAAATTGGTATCAGAGCATGGTTACAACACTCGGCCTATTTTGGCTCATGGACGAGCACATTAAAAGGCGACATCTTACCTTACTCCCTTCCTTTAAAAAAAAAAAAAGTTGGTTAAGCCCTTATTATAGAAAGAATGACCACTTACTGTTGTTTGTGTGTATGCATTTAAGAAATATGAATTATGTGTTGGTTATGAACGAATGTAATGTTAGCTAACAATATGTGTTTTGTCTGCACACAAGTGGACGATCAACCACGAAAAACTGCAAATGTATAGAATGGTGACACTCCACGAAGTGGGGGATGGCTCCCACAATAGAGACGAAGAGTCTGAATAAAGGAGGGTGGTAGAGACCCCTCTGGATCTAGCTGAGACTGTGAGGAGTCTCATGGTCGAACTACAAAGCTGCAAGGCCGACAACGAGAGGTTGATAAAAGAGTAAGAGAAGCAAACGAAAATTAATGCAGTCTTGTTGCAGAGTTTATCCGACATACAAAGACAACTGTAGCATGAACCTGACACCAGTCACGTGGACCGACGACATAAAAAGAGGATTCGAAGTCCACCCAAGATACATAAATGTTGTCTTTTAAGCGGCCACACTAGGAAGAGCACCTCGAGAAAGGTCCACTTCAGGGATAAGGGGCAAGCATCGGACGATTCCTCTGGAAAGGAAACTGGCGAATCAAAGGGATCTTCTAGTAGCAGAACTAGTCCACATTCTCGAAGAAAATGGAAGAAATGAAAGCATTCCAAAAATTATAATCTCGAAGAATTCAAGAAGGCCAAACCACCCTCTTTTGACGGTGAGATAAGGAGGGGAGAGGAAGCAGAGGCCTGGATGCTTGGACTAAAGAAGTATTTCAGAGTCCATGACTTCTCAAAAAACTTGAAGGCCCAAGTAGCCACTTTCAACTTGAATGGAAAGGCTTCCATTTAGTGGGAAGACCTTAAGAATGTGAAAAGGATTCACGAAGAAGACCTATGTTGGGAACGGTTTGAAAAATACTTCAGAAAGAAGTATCTGTCGGAAAATTATTTCAATAAAAAGACTAAATAATTATATGAACTCAAGCTGGGGAAACTCACTATAGAGGAACATGTTAGTAGATTCCTTGAGAAAAGGCCAAGGTGAAACAATTCATCAGTGGGCTACCTAAGGACTATCAAAACAGGATTGAGTTTGACGAGCCAAGGACCCTAGAAGACAATATCTGAAAGGCAAGATATTGTTATGAATAGTTTGGGCTTCAGCCAAAACCTCGTGAAGGCTGGAAGCAGAAGAATAGTTCAGGATTCCAGAAAAATGGGTTTAAATCCCCAAGATTTTAAAAACTATAAGAAGAATTCAAGGATGAGCTTCCTGACCCGAAGTCTATACCAGTAGAATTTCCACTCCTAGAGTAGAAATAAGCCTTTTGGATCAACCCTAGGAAATACTGATAACCCAAAGAAAGAACCCTTGAAATGTTGGGGTTGTGGAGAAGAACATCTACTGAGGGACTGCATGCACTGACAACATAACAATAGGAGGATTTACAACATCCAAGAAGCTACCACCATCAATGACATGGCCAGGAGTATGCCGCGAATTTATGAAGCTGTGGATAATAAACAAGTTGACCACCAAGCTTCAGTGGTGGAGATGGAAGGTATGATTACCAACCATCTAGTGTCTATTGTTATTGACCCTGGTTCAAATCTGAGTTATATAGCTCCTCGGGCTATTGATAAGTGTAAATTATAGCCACATAAACATGCCAAACCATGGTTGGTACAGTTAGCCACTGGCACCAAAAGAAAGGTAGCGGGGTCCATACCAGCTTGCCAATTCACCATGGGTGGATTCCCCACCCAAGCAACCCTTAACATACTACCCCTAGGATCGTATGACCTGATGATTGGTATGGAATGGATAGCCACATATAAAACCAAACTAGACTGTTACCATAAAACTTTAGAATGTGTAAGTGAAGAAGGAAGAAGGATAACCCTTCAAGGGATCCAGAAACTCGTCTCGGTGAGATGAATATAAGCCCTTCAAATGAGAAAGTATTGCAGAAAGGGATGTCCACTATATGTGATACAGGTGTTGAAATCAGTTGAGGATGACAGACCAAGCCTCGAAGACCACCCCATACTAAGAGAATATAAAGATGTGTTTCCAGAATAGGTATCGGGTCTAGCTCCGAGAAGGGACATTGACTTCTCGATAGAACTTGCACCAGGAGTAGTGCCAGTGTCTAGGACACCCTATAGGATGAGAACACCCAAGCTAGTTGAGCTTAAATTACAACTAAAATAAATGATGGAAAAAGTCTATATCCGGCCCAGCATGTCCCCATGGGGAGCACCAGTCCTTTTTTTGAAGAAGAAATATGGTACCCTCCGACTGTGCATAGATTATAGATAACTCAATAAGGTAACCATAAATAACAAGTACCCCTTACCCAGGATCGATGACCTGTTCAATCAATTGAGAGGAGCTTCCATATTCTCAAAGATTGACTTGAGATCTGGATACCATCAAGTTTGAATCAAGGGTGAAGACATCCACAAAACCACCTTCAAGATGAGATATGGTCACTACGAGTTTGTGGTAGTACCATTTGGATTAACCAATGCCCCTGCCACTTTTATGTGCTTGATGAACAATGTGCTCACCAAATTCCTAGACAAATTTGTACTGGTTTTTATTGATGATATATTAATCTAATCCAAGAATAGAGAGGAACATGAGGAACATCTTAGACTTGTGCTTCAAGTGTTAAGAGAACATCAGCTCTATGCCAAATTTAGCAAGTGTGATTTTTTCCAAAAGAAAATACATTACTTGGGCCATGTCATATCTAAAGAAGGGGTAGCAGTAGACCCTAACAATATCAGGTATATCATGGAATGGCCTACCCCAAAGGACATTTTGGATATTAGATCCTTTGTGGGCTTAGAAGAATACTATAGGATATTTATAAAAGGATTCTCCAAGATTGGTTGTCCAATCACTGCCCTCCAGAAGAAGGGAGCTAATTTCATGTGGACACAAGAATGTGAAGAAAGATTTCAATCCCTGAAATACCTTCTAACCCACGCACCCATTCTGAAGATCGTCGATCCCAAAAATGACTTCCTCGTGTGCACAGATGCCTACAAGGAAGGGCTCGGAGGAGTCCTTATGCAAGAAGGAAGTGTAGTTTTCTATGAATCCCAAAAATTGAATGAGCACAAAGTCAACTATGTGACCCATGATCTAGAGCTGGCTGCCATAGTGCATGCCTTGAAAATGTGGAGGCATTACCTCCTGGGTAGGAAATTTGTACTTATGACAGACCACTATGGATTGTGACACCTGTTTGACCAACCAAAACTCAATGCTAGACAAGCTAGGTGGATGGCCCTCCTTAGCGAGTTTGATTTTGAAATCAAACATATCAAAGGAAAGGAAAATAAGGTGGTCGATGCCCTTAGCAGAAGTATGAAAACAATTCACCTGGCAATGGTGAGCACCTGTGAGATGAATTTCAAGGAAAGATTCAAGAATACACAAGAAACAGACACATTCTTCCAGACCGTGACCTCGTACCTGGAGCAAGAACCCGCAAGGATAAAGTATGAAGGCTACCAAATGCTAGATGGAGATATTCTAACTTACATAAACAGATTGTATATTCTAGATTGTGATGACTTGAAGAGGTTCACAATGGATGAACTACATAAAAGACCATATACTAGTCACCCAGGATACCAGAAGATGATCACGACCACCAAGAAACAATTCTATTGGCCTGGATTGAAGAAACACATAGCTGAGTATTTAGCCAAATGTATAGAATGCCAACAAGTTAAAGCAGAACATCGACACCCAGCAGGATTATTACAACCTCTACCAATCTCGGAATGGAAATGGGAGACCATCTCCATGGATTTCATCACCGGATTACCAACATCGGCCAGGAAGAATGATGCCATCATGGTAGTGGTGGATAAATCAAGCAAGTCTTCTCATTTTATTCCTGTCAAATTAACTTGCAAGGCAATAAATATCGCCAACATATTCATGAAGGAGATATTCAGACTACATGGCATGCCTAAGGAGATCGTGTCTGACAGAGACACAAAATTTACTTCAAAATTTTGGAAATCCTTGATGGCTGGCCTGGAGACCAAATTATTGTTTATCACAGCTTATCATCCTCAAACCAATGGACAGACGGAAAGATTGAACAAAATATTAGAAGACATGCAAAGGATGCATGTAATGCATCAACCTAAAAAGTGGGAAGATTACCTACCACTGGTGGAATTTTCCTACAACAACGGCTACCAAGAATCACTAAAGATGAGCCCTTTCAAAGTCCTCTATGGTAGGCCATGCAACACTACAGTCAGTTGGAGTAATCCCGTAAAAAAAATTACTATTTAACCCAACATGTTGAAATAAATGGAACAACAAGTGATTCAGATAAAGCAAAATCTAAAAATCGCTCAGAACAGACAAAAACATTACGCCGAGAGAAAGAGAACCCCCAGAGAATTCAAAACGGGAGACCACATTTATCTCAGAGTTAGGCCTAGAAAGAGTTCCCTGAGGATGGGAGCTTGTGCCAAGTTTGGACCTCGATATTGTAGACCCTTTGAAGTTCTAAATAGAGTGGGACCTGTAGCCTATAGGCTAGCACTCCCTCCCACAGTAAAAGCACATAATGTTTTCCATGTTTCATTGTTGAAGAAATATGTACATGATTCTAATCATATAATTGACTGGTCTATGATCCAGGTGGAACCGGAGGGAGAATTCTTGCCAGAACCTCTATGCATACTAGACAGGAAGGAAACCCCACTCAGAACCCGAACCTTTGCACAGGTCAAGGTGCGGTGGAAACACTTTGGCCCAGATGAGGCTACGTGGGAAATGGAAGATGCCACAAAAAAGGCATATCTGATTTTGTTTACTTCTATACATACACGTCATGTTAATAGATAGAACATCGAGGACAATGTTCCTTTAAGGGGGAGGGAATTGTAATACCATGTTTACCTCATTCTGTAAATGTAACTATATTGGCCAGGAACTATGGAAAACTCGAAGGTGTGAATGTTTGATTTGATGGACCTTTGTATAAAAGGTCGATGAATGTAAATTATGTTATGAATATGTGTTGCATGACTGTTGGGAAGGGGATGTGCTAAAAGAGACCATAATGGCTAATGAAAAGGTGGTGGAAGGGACCCAGAACGATTGTGTTAACTTCCACCGAACCAGTACCATACTGGTTTTTACTTGCTCAAGACCAAAACAACTTGCTAACCCAGGAATGAATTTTCGTCAGGATGGTAGGTGGGGAGGCTCCTCAAGAGTTAATGAGGGGATGGGGTAGACCATCCATCCATAAAGCTCGCATACCTGACCACAGATGGGAAAATTCATGCCACACGCAATCTTGCAAAGGGATGCAACAAAGGAAGCGTGGGGGGGGTGGGCAGAAAGAGGCAGTGAAGATCACAAAGAAGAACCTAAGCTCTCGAATCAGCTGGAGTTTTGAACACAGGAGAAGGAGAGTAACCTTCGTCCTCGTCTACTTTTTGTATAGGGAGAAGGAGAGTAACCTTCGTCCCTAACTTCCGTTGAGTTGGAAGTAAGAGATTGAATCTCAGAGCATCATGGTCTAAGCTCGGGGGTGGCTAGTGATAAATCCGTTGGGAGTGACTGAGCCTATGGTAGGGTGGAAATGAGCACCCCTCTCAGCAGTCACATCATGCCTTGTGGTTCTGATAAGTGTTTTATGCCTTGTATTTTGAATTGAATATCATGGATACATGCTCATGTTTATACACCCATAAATGGTTTTTGTATGCTATGATTTCCTGGTATTTTAGATTGGAAATAATGAATGAATGTGTATACTTATATGCCATAGTTGGTTTCTGTATAAACTGAGTAAGTTCGAAGCATGAGTCTATTCCACTAAGAATCATCCCATCTGCCTGATTCTCTTGGTGTTCTGGTTTAATCCCTCGAAAACACCTTATTTAGGGGATTGCATCATGTCTCATAGTCGAAGTAAGCTCCTTGGTATGGCTACCGCTACAGTAAACCCACAAGGTTACCCTGCCCCGGTGTCATAGCTCATAACTCGGTGAGTTAGGAAGGTACTTTATTCAGGTCAGTAGCCTAGGGACTTTGAAACGCACCCAAGCCCTTATCTAGAAACCCGACTAAGAGTAGGGATAATTTTCCCAAGAATCATCTAAAGGTTCAGGTGACCTAGGTTTGGAAACCCTGTGAAAGAAGGAGTTAGCTCTCGTAGGTTTCAGATTCATGGGAGTTTGAAGCTCCGAGAGATTGAATTTCGTTACCCAAGTTCATAAAGGATAGCGAGTCCAATTATTGAAAGGGAGTATCCTTTCGTTTGGTAGACGAACGGACGATATCCTTTCGGAAGTATCCTAGGTCTGTTAGGACCAATAGATCTAGAGGAGGAGTGCAGGTGTTAACGCCTTGACCCCTTCATTCTTTGCAAGTAGATATGGAATCGTGACCGTAGATCCCAGGATCCATCGGAAGCAACCTTGACCATCGATATTAACCCTTGTGTAGGTGGGAGAGTGGACTCGTCAAAGTCTTGAAAGTCTCGAGGTAATCGGAATCATCCACCGACAGAGGATACATGGTGAAGGATCAACGTCTCATTGACTTGCTGTTGAAGGAAGTCAAAGGGTAGAGTTTTGTGAACTCGCGAGACCCGAATTCACAATTTGATCTAAACCATCGGATCACAGGAGAGCCATGACTGTTGATCTGGGCATGGGGATATTGAGAGTTTGGGGTTCAGGCTTTATAAAGATAGGCGTTGGTTGTGTTCCAACTTCATGAAACACAAAGTCCCGACAAGTTCGGAGAATAAGCTGAAGATCATGGCGACCGTTCATATGGGTGGAAGATTAAGGGAGGAGCTAATGGAGATCAGGATTCCGGGGAATGGAGATTCAAAGATATATCATATTCATTATCCCGATACGTGAAATCACGACACGATCACATACGTTGATCGAGGGGATAACGCAGGTCCATAGATCTGGCCTTGGAGAGAAACCGGAGGTCAGGGATTCGGGGAAACAAGAATCAGGATTGACTTGCATGCAAAAGTCCCGAAGTCCCGAAATGAAAAACTCCTTTTTATAGGTGTGCGGTCACAACTTGTGGTCACATAGGTGAAGTATGTGCCTTGTGCATGTTCACACTAGTGGGGTTTCAGTAGGGTATGAGGATCAAATAGCGGGATTTTAGCAGGAAATTAAATATCTAATCTGGCTCGTGAACGAGAAATTTATTTAGTTCTCGCACAAAGCGTGGGGGTGTTACATCCTTCATCATAAATGAATTAGCTAATTTTTTCTTGAGAACATTCATATCCTGCATATTATACCCTGCAACAAGCATGTCATCTGCATACAATAGCAAGATAATATAACTTTCATTTTCTATCCTTTTAAAATAAACACAATGATCATAATGACATATACTATAACCTTGTTCTGTCATAAACCTGTCAAACTTCAAATACCACTGCCTTGGAGCTTTCTTTAGGCCATACAAGCTCTTCTTAAACCTGCATACCAAATTCTCCTTCCCATTGACCTCATACCCCTATGGTTGCTGTATATAAATCTCTTCCTCCAAATCCCCATGGAGAAAAGTTGTTTTTACATCTAAATGTTCAAGATGCAAATCTTGTACTTCCACAGGACTTAAAATAGTCCCAATTGAAGTCATTTTAACAAAAGAAGAAAATATGTCATCAAAATTTATAACTTTATTTTGTGCAAACCCCTTTACAACAAGTCTAGCCTTGTACTATTTTTTGTCTCCATCTTGTTCCTTCAACCTGTAAACCCATTTATTCTGCAATGCTCTTTTTCCTGCAGAAAACTAAACCAAGTCCCAAGTCTGGTTATTTACCATGGAATCATTTTCCTCTTTCATGCCTTGCTCCCACTTCTTTTTAGTGTCTACCTTCATTGCCTCTTTATAACATTTTGTTTCACTAGAATCAATCAACAATAAATAATACAATGAAGAAGAGTATCGTTCAGGGGGTCTACTTAACCTAGTAGATCTTCTAACAACACTTGTAGGAGTTTTAGGTACATGCTGGTCCCATTGTTGTACATTTTGATTTTCTGGTACCTTTGGAATTTCTTTTTCAGTGATCTTATCAAGCACTGTGTATTCTCATTTTTCTTTTTCCTATTTCTTTCCTTGTAACTGATCTTTGTACATGACCTTCTCATTGAATATGACATCTCTACTCCTAATGATTTTGTGATTTTCATGATCCCATAAGTGATAACCAAAATCATTAACACCGTATCCAATAAAGGTACACTTCTTGGATTTTGCCTCAAGCTTTGTTCTATTTTCTTTATCAATATGGAAAAATGTTTCACAACCGAAAGTATTCAAAAAATAATAGTTTACCTTTTTACCTGTCCATGCCTCCTCTGGAATTCCACCATCCAAAGAGCTTGAAGGTCCTATGTTTATCAAGTAAACAATAGTATCTACAACATCTTCCCATAAATTTAAGGGAAAACCAACATGCAATATCATACTCCTTGCACGCTCCATGATTGTCCTGTTCATCCTTTATGACACAAAATTTTCTTGTGGTGTTCCTGGAACTGTCTTCTCTCTATGAATCCCATGGTATGAATAGTAATAATGAAAATACTTGTTTCAATATTCACCCCCATTGTCTTATCTAAGACACTTCAACCTTTTTCCTGTCTCATTCTCAACCAAATCTTTCCATTTCTTAAAAGTATCAAAAACATCATATTTTTGTTGAATGAAATAAACCCAAGTTTTTCCAGTTGCATCATCAATAAAAGTAACATAATAATGAGATCCACCAAGAGATGATACCTAAGTTGGTCCCCATACATCTGTATGAACAAGATCTAACCTTTCACTCTTCTTTTCTTTTCTGGCTCTAAGAAATCTCACTTTCTTCTATTTTCCATAAACACAATGCTCACAAAAATCCAAATCAATTTGCTTAAGATCTAGAAAAAAAATTATTTTGTGAAGTATATGCATCCCATTCTCACTCATGTGTCCAATACTATGATGCCATAATGTGGTATCCACTCCTGTAGAAGCTAAAGAGATATAAGAATCAGTATTACTAGTACATAAATACAATTTACCTACCTTCTCTCCTTTTTCTATCACCAGTTATCCTTTGGTGACCTTCCACACCTTATCTGTAAATATAGACATAAAACCTTCACTTTCCAACTTCCCTGTTGAAATTAGATTTTTCCTTAGATTTGGAACATGTCTTACCTCTTTCAATAACCATTGGTTTGCATTCCTTTTCTTTATTTTTACCTTTCCCATTCCAACAATTTTTCAATGCATCATCACCCAAATGAACCTGTCCAAAATCACCTTGAGCATAATCTAGAAAATGTTTCCTATGGGGTGTGGCATGAAATGAAGCCCCTGAATCTACTATCCAATACTCAAAAATATTATCCACAAAAAGAATCAAAGAATCTTGTAACACATCATCTGTTACATTTGCTTCCTTATTTTTCTCCTATTGTCCATCTTGTCCATCTCTTTGTTTCTTTGGAGCTATGCAGTCTTTCTTTAGATGTACTTTCTTCCCACAATTCCAAAACTCTATCTTTCCTAGTCTAGATTTGGATCTTCCCTTCCTAGAATTCTCACGGTTCCTTGAGCCATTTCATCTATCCTTTTGTCTTCCCCTATTCTCCATGTTTAACGCATTCCCTGATGTCTCACATGTGATTTTGCGTCGCATTTCCTCGCTAAGGATAACACCAATAACATCATCAAATTTTAAAGTGTTTGAACTAGAGACAGAATTACTTACAGCCTTGACCAAGTCGTTCCATCTTTCTGGAAATGAGCACAATATTAAAAGAGCCCTAACCTCATCATCAAAGTCCACTTTTACATAACTTTGTTGATTAGTAATCATTTTAAATTCATTTAAATGATCTGCAACAGACCCACCTTCTGACATCTTCATATTAAATAATTCTTCATTAGAAATACCTTATTGGATGCCGAGGGTTTTTCATACAGTTTAGCCAATGCTTCCATCATCTCCTTCATTGTATTTTCTTTCAAAATATTGAAATCCACTGATGTTGCCAAACTCAACCATATTGTTCCTAGTGTCTTTCTATCAAGAACCTCTCATTATTCATCCTTCATGGTTGTCGACTTCTTTTCTATTCCACCCAATGGTAGGAATAGATCCTTATGATATAAATAATCTTCCATTTGCATCTTCCATAACTGATAGTTTTGGTCGTTAAATTTCTTGACCCTAAACTTTCCATCTTCCGTCATTGCTCCCACTCGAACCAGGAACTCTATTTTCCTGTAAGTTATCTTTCACTCTGATACCAGTTGTTAGAAAAACATGATCATGGAGAAATAAAATAAAACAAATGTGGAAATAAAACACAGAAGATACACAATACAATAGAGACACAGATACACGTGGTTCACCAAGTGTGGGCTACATCCACCATATAAATTTCCAAGTCCTTCCTTTTTATTATCCAATAAAATGAAGGGATACAACCTACAACACATTCGTTGTAACTTCCTCTTCTTTCTCTCATAGCCTCCTCTCTCAGAATACAATATTCACAATGATACATAGCCGCAATACAATTCCCTCATAAAAGAGGGTTTCCTTCTATGGAAAAAATCCCTAACATAACTTCTACTATCATATCTGCGACCTTATAATGAACGCTCTAGATTTACTATAAAATTACAATACACATTTAGAAGGCAATTTTTCCTTCGGGGGCCCGCTTTCCCCCAGACTCCATAGGGGGGGCAATCCCACCCTGTAACTCCCCCTCGTGGAGGGGTGTACAGTATTCATGGAGTATAAATGTGGCTAAAACAAAGAACTTTGAATAAGGAAGATAATCAAACTCCACAACCAACAATATCCCACTTGGATATTGATCTCAATAAACATATATTGCCTATGATCTATAGACTTTGAATCATCATATTTACTTAACTTACAACTTGTCTGCATAGGTGTATTTATTGGTTTGCAATCTTCCATTTTGAACCTCTTTAGCATTTCTATGATATACTTGGTTTGAGAAATAAAAATTCCTTGATTGTTTTGACATATTCGAAGACCCAAAAAGAAGGATAATTCTCCAAGTAGTGACATTTCAAATTCATTCTGCATATCCTTTGCAAATTTCTAGCTCATCTTGTCATCATCACTTCCAAAGATGTTATCATCAACATAAACTTGGATTAACAAAATACTATCTTGATTTACCTTGCTGTAGAGGTTGTCTGCATTTCCTTTCCTGAACCCTTGTTGTTGTAAATATCTCTCCAATCTAGAATACCATGCTCCGGGGGGCCATTTGAGACCATATAGGGCCTTCTTCAACCTACAAAGATAATTCTGAAGACCCACTTTGTGCTGATCACATTCTTGTGCCTTGGCCTTGGAACCAATTCCCAAGTGTCATTTTTCTCTATCTGATCCAACTCTTCATCCATGGATTTTATCCATAGTTCATCCTTGTTGGCTTCTTCAAAACTACTTACCTCAGTCGTAGATAAGAGTTATAGATGCATTTTGTTTGGTGAACAAATTATTCTTCTAGTCTCAACTCATACATCCTTGTTCCCGATGATCTGATCTAATGGATGATTCTTCTGTATTCATTTTCTAGGTGTCTTTGGAGGTACTTGAAGATCTTGTTGTTTTTGTTCTTTTGTTTCCAACTTCTCTTCTTCATTTTCTTCTTCTACTACTTCTTCTTCCTTTGCTTCTTCTCCATGAAACTGTTCTATTGAACCCTTTTCTTCTTAAATTATTATTCAATCACTTGTCTCATAAAATGTCACATTGATGCTTTCCACAACTTTGTTGATTCTTAGATTGAAGAATTTGTATTATTTCTTTGTTCTCGAGTACCCAAAAAGTATGTCTTTGTCCACATGAGAATCTAATTTTCCCATTCTGCCATATTCTCTTTTGATGTAACACTTTCTTCCAAAAAACTTTGAAGTGTTTCACATTCATTGGTCTTCCTTTCCATAGCTCGTGGGGAGTTTTATCACTATTGTTTCTAAGCATTACTTTGTTTTGAATGTGAATTGTTGTATGCACTGCATGTGCCCAAAAGACGTTTGTCAACTTGGAGTCCATTAACATAGTTCGAGCCATTTCTTGTACTTTCCTATTCTTCCTTTTGACAACTCCATTTTGTTGTGGTGTCCTAGCAATGGATAATTTCCTTTTTATTCCATGATTTCTACATAAGTGCATAAATTCCTTTGAAGTAAACTCTCCTCCATTACCTGATCTTAAACATTTGATTTTTGAATCTATTTCATTTTCAACCATTTCCTTGTATATCTTGAAGTTCTCGAATGCTTATGACTTATTCCTGAGAAAACAAACTGCAATCATCCTTGTATAATCATCAACCAATAACATAAAATGTTGTTCACCTTTCAACCCTTGTTGACCCTTGACCAAGTTTTTTGGATTCTTGGTCATGTTTGACCTATTTTTGGGACTTCGACAGGCTGTCGAAGGTGGAGCGCAAGACAAAGCATAGATCACGGGATCTCGGCCCCTTTTTCGGGATTTTTGGGTTTTGGGCTTATGTAACGGGTATGGGAATGTCGGCCCATGGGTTTACCCATGTTTAGGTCTGATTTTTTAATGTATAAATAGATGTCTAGGTGATGTAAGGAGATGCATATGCAGAGGCATCTATGTGATATGTTTTTAAGTGCTAGTGTTCAATCTATGTGATTAAGAGTTGTAAGAGACTATGTAAAGGCTTGGTGTTGTACCCTAGATCGAAGAAGGAGGATCTGGCGGCGTGTGCACAGATCTCCTGTCTTTTGCGGAGTAGGATTTTGATGCTATGTGCATGTAAGAAGCTTGACTAAAGATAATAAAGAAGAGAAGAGTTGGTGGACATAGCCCCAAGGTGGGGGTGAACCACGTACATGTTGTGTTGCTATTCTTTGTGCGATGTATTGATATGTTTATGTGTTTACTTGCTTAGTGCTTTAAGATAGATGAATGATATATAGATCTGTTGATGCTTTGTGCTTAATAATGTGGATGGATGTTAGATCTGACTTATGAAAATATGCTTAGTTCTTAATTATATTAGATCTGGATGAATACTATGATGCTCTGCAGTTTAGGGTTTATCTGCGCTGAGAGTAGGATTTAACTGCACTGTAACTAAGAACTGGATATTGATGAATGTTAACTACTAAGTTCTTTGTTAAGTGTTAGAATCATAGATTTGTGTCCCAGCTAAGGTTGTAGACACTGTATTCCTTCAACCACCCCTGCTCCTACCTCAAGTGAGACTTCATCTACTTCGCAGGTGTTGCCGAAAGGGCCAGTAGTTAGGGTTTTGTTGGTGCGTTGTTGTAGCGTTGAACCCTGGGTCTACCCCTGTGCCAACAAACGGTTCCGTTGTCGAGACCTGCAACTTTGATTGCTAGGAACTGAGGAAGAAGAAGCTTTGTGCAAATATCTGACCTAAAACTGTGAAAGCCCCATGTGTAGATCTGTTTCCCTAGTGCGCAGCATTCTACTTGACCTGTGAATCTTTGTGCTAAGAAAAGAAGTTAGATCTGAAGAAAAGAGGTAAGATCTGAAAGCTTTGTGCTCTGATAAAGGTGAAAGTGAGACTAAAGAGGTAAGACCTATAAGCTTGGTGCTCTGTAGAAGTAAGATAAGTGGAATTTTTTGTTTCTAGAGTATGGATCTAGGTATGTTTAATAAGATTTGTCCTAGCTTGGAAACTAGGGCACTTGATATGAAAATATCTGATAAGAATAGTGAAAGATATGTTATACCTATGCATAGAAAGAATGTTTGGACTAACAAATGGATGCAGGATCCTAAAAATATTTTTTTGTAGGTTAGCTACTATGATCCTAGCGCGCAGTACAGGAAAGGCTAGGGATCATTTAAAAGAAAGAGAGGATTAACCCTTTGCTACAGTTGCAGAAGACCGGGACATCTGGGTAAGGAATGCCCTGGTAGAATATCTAGTTGTATTTGTTGTAAAGCTATGGACCATGAAGTATTGGATTGCCCTAGAATGATTGCTAAGCTTGAAAGAATGAATATGAGACAAGAAATTCCTAAGGCAAATCCAGAAACTATGATTATGGCAGAACACCAGAAAGAATCAGAGAAAGTATTGCTACAGATGAAAGAAACCCTGAATGACCACCGACATGTCATCTTATCAGAGATCTTCAAATAAAAATAATGCATAGAAGAAAGAATAGGAGACTTCGACATTAACTGTTCTCTGGATGAGGAAACATAGGTGAATATCATGACAGAAAGAACTCGGGAAACTTTAGGAAAGCCTGTTATGATTCCTTCATTGGGAGGAATAGGATTATTCAGAGGAAAACTAATAACCCTATGTGGAAAGCTCACCCAGATATCTATGAACGCCAATGGAACTTCAACAAAAGAAGATTTTGAGATTGTTAAATTTACTGAGAACAACGCCCCATTTTCTATGCTACTAGGAAAACCCTGGATTGAAAGAGATCAGGCTAGAAGGAAAGAAGAAGAAGTCTTAGAGAAGAAGAAGCAAGAGTTAAAATATTTCATGACTAGGAGGATCACACACTTGATTGAAGAACATAAGAATAGATCGAAGTTATTCAACACCAGAGACTTGGATGTCGAAGTTGAAACAACACGGGAAGACTCACAGAAGATTGAAGTACCTACCCTAGATGAAGAAGAAGTATTACCCTTGAATCTTAGGAAATAACCTCAACAACGCGAAGTTACTATGCCAAGAGGAGATAAGAATCAGAATGGAAAAAGGAACACCGAGACGAAACCCACTAGGAAAAAGGCTAGAAATCTAAGTAAGAAGAGAGCTAAGATCAAAAAGTTACAAAATGTTCCAGAGGGAACTTCGCATAAGGAAAATTTGCAAAATTTGGAACTTCGCCTGGATATCATAACAACGTCACATGGCACTTCGCCATGGCGAAGCAATATAGCCATTGGGAACAGTATAACCGTTAGACCGACACCTCGAATGGGTAGAAAGGCATTTATGGTCAGAAAGTTCACCACCAGACCATTGGGACCGCGCCATAACAGACATAACTGAGTTAATGAAAGCTTCTCACTCATTGCAAGAGATCTGTTGCCAAGTTATATATTTATTCTGTCGAGCCACGCACCGAGAACACTTTTGCTGACCGTGATTATCTGAGCCTGCAGATTAGTTGATTTTGCACAGTGATCATCACGCTATCACCAACCATCCTGTTGCATTGAACAGTTACTCTTTGAACCCAAGATACTCATCTCAAAACCTTAGCACAATCGAAGAGTCTTTGAAGGAGGTACTCATTGACCTCATGACTGAAAGAGTAATGTCTGAGATAGTAATGTCTGTGGGTGTACAAGCATCATCAATGAGAGGAGTTCAAGCTTCTCTGTCGACTACTCGCGGAGCCGGACCATCCTGACCATCAGTGGAAAAGAGAACCAAACACAAAGATGACCTAGCAAATGTGAATTTGATCCCAACCATATTTCCCCACTACATCCTGCCTCTGGCCGGAGTGGTGAGTCATGATAGTGTGCCAAGAGATTTCGAGTACACCATGGTTACTGCATACCTTTCAAAGGGGATACGCACAGTTCGAGCACAGCAGGACAAGATCGCCACGTTGAAGTTCAGTGACTTCAACTTAAGAGACCGCAAGAACTATAGTATGATCGCCCTGTATAAATACTTGACCAGGATGAAGGGGAAGAACTCAAAGATAATCCCCCAGCCATGGATGATGAACCTCATGCAGTCCACCCTGTTAAATGTAATTAAAATCCCACACTTTGGAAGGCATCAGGAATTCAATGCCCATGTCAAGCTACTACTTTAATGTTACCATGGCAGCTACTTATGGCTAGACCGTTGTATTACAGTCAATCCGATGCTGATCCATAGGATCATCGGATTGAGTATGCAAGGACCTGACCCGCAGGAGTTCTATCTAGGAAAAGCCACAGATTGCACGTTAGCATAGAAGATCAAGGATACATATGACGATGTTGAGAAGGGGACGCAAGGCTACAAGGTAGCCTCCATCCAGAATGGCGCAGTGCGCCTAGCATGTTAGTTAATAGCTGGAACGTTGGTACGAAAGAACAAACCCACGTGGGTCACAATCTTTGTCGTTGACCTCACAGGGAAGTGCATGGAAGGCCTACAAATGAACTGGGCAAAGTACCTAGTTAATCAATTGGAACTAGATTGCCGCGAAGCACAGGATCAGGGCTATGATTTTCAATTTAGCTAGCTCCTGATCCTCATCATGTTTGTTTCCTGGGAGATGTCGAAAGGTGTGACCTTCCCAAATATTGAGACATTTGAGCTGCTTGTTGCGAAGTTCACCACGCTCTAGTACTCAAGTGATATGATAAAACAGTGGCAGTTGAACGATGTTTTTCACACATATTACCTTCATCTAAAGAGAGCCATTGAAGCTGAACCTCGCATGACTCCGAACACCTTACAGAGATTCCGACCTCTGATGAAGTTCAGCGCAGATCGGCACTCCATCTACATTACATCACGAGTAGATGAACATAAGGAGCAGCTTCATTCGTACTATAAACTCACAGAAGAGGACCTTGAGGAGATCACTAGGGATTGGTCAGCAGATCTCCTTATCCCCACTAACCCTACAGAGATGTCTGACCCCGAACTGGACAGCCCAGAGGCCACTCACAAAGAATAGAACACACCCAGAACCAGCAGAAGGAAGAAGACTGAAGAGGTCCAAGACTTAAGCAGTGCCTCAGGAAATACTGCTTTAGTATCACCTGATCGAGGGGGTGATGACAAAGTAGAAGAGATAAATGGAAAAGAAACCAAACAAAAGCAAGGCGAAGTAACACCGCCTACAGACGGGTTGACCCATTGAAGAAGAGGAAGGTTTCTCCCCCGAAACCTTCTTCCTAGAAGAAATCGAGAGCCACCGTGACCAAGATGCAGACTGTACTCACTACCAATGATTTTGACTTCATCATAGCAGCTCTAAATGATGCTTCGCTGGAAATCATGGCGAAACAAGAAGCTAAGCAAGAGGAAATGTACGATAGAATTGAGGTCAAACTCTGAGGGGTACAACAGGCCCTTCAGTCCAGTCGCCCAATCTCCACTTCGCCCCTACCATCAGGAGAACCAGAGTTGGGAGATGAGCCAGCCCAACTCCGTCGATTAGTTCATGTGGTCGAAGCTCACCTTCATCGCGCACAAGAAGAAATAGAACAAGCCACCCAAGCCTTGAAGAAAGTGTAAGGCATGCTCGTATAACAACGCAGAGTTGCAGAACAGGAGAAGGTTGCTCTCTAGGAAAAGTTTGAAGAAGAGAAAACACATATGCAACAAGAAAAAGAACAGATGCTTGCCGAGCAAATCGAAGTGAAAGAAGCAGTCATAAAAGCACTCCACTCTATGAAAACATTAGAACCAAGGGTAGAATACCAAGTCATACATCAAGTAGAGCAGCTCACAGAAGCTATCCAACAGCTACAACAAAGAATAACATATTTAGAGCTCTGCACCATGCCCAACATGCCGCAGGATGTAAAGGATCAAAGAGAAGCAACTATCCGGAGTGCAGTTGAAAGAATAAAAGTCCTTTCCATGGAATGAAAGCAACTGAATGATCCCAGTGCCTAGACGTATGAGCGACTCACTGAGCATACAGAACTGAAGGCACTGGAGTCACAGCTCCAGGAATCGAAGCAGCAAGCAGAGACAATACAGGCGTAATTGAAGCCCCTGTCAGCTATGGAAAGAATGAAGCGATCCCAGGAGTAGTGCACCACCCAACAACAGGTCCACACCATTTAGAGCAAAGTTATGGAAGTGAATCATAGACTCCAACCTACAGAGGATGAGGCTTGCCAATTGTTCGCAAAGATCGAAGGCTGAGGAGAAGAACTGGAGCAAGTCATCACCGTAGTTGAACAACGCCTAGAGGGACCTGTCAACGAAGCAGTCATCTAAGAGTTCGCTGAGCAGGAGGTCATGTCACAACAAAAAGTTGAACCAGCTCAAGGCTTTTGAAGCAAAACTAACCAGATCTGAGTGACTCAGGACGAGTCACAGGTGAGTGTTGGGGGCCTTTTGACCCTTGACCAAGTTTTGTGGATTCTTGGTCATGTTTGACCTATTTTGGGGACTTCGACAGGCTATCGAAGGCGGAGCACAAGACGAAGCATAGATCGCGGGATATCAGCCCCTTTTTAGGGATTTTTGGGTTTTGGGCTTATGTAACGGGTATGGGAATGTGAGCCCATGGGTTTACCCATGTTTAGGCCCAATTTTGTAATGTATAAATAGATGTCTAGGTGATGTAAGGAGAGATGCATATGTAGAGGCATCTATGTGATATGTTGCTAAGTGCTAGTGTTCGATATATGTGATCAAGAGTTGTAAGAGACAGTGTAAAGGCTTGATGTTGTACCCTAGCTCGATGAAGGAGGATCTAGTGGAGTGCAAGCAGATCTCCTGTCTTCTACAGAGTAGGATTTTGATTATATGTGCCTGTAAGAAGCTTGACTAAAGATAATAAAGAAGAGAAGAGTTGGTGGACGTAGCCCCACGGTGAGGGTGAACCACGTACATGCTGTGGTGCTATGATTTGTGCGATGTATTGATATGTTTATGTGTTTACTTACTTAGTGCTTTAATATAGATGAATGATAGATAGATCTGTTGATGCTTTGTGCTTAATAATGTGGATGGATGTTAGATATGACTTATGAAAATATGCTTAGTGCTTAATTATCTTAGATCTGGACAAATATTGTGATGCTCTGCAATTTAGGGTTTATCTGCGCTGAGAGTAGGATTTAACTGCGTTGTAACTAAGAACTGGATATTGATGAATGTTAACTACTAAGTGCTCTGTTAAGTGTTAGAATCATAGATCTGAGTCCCAACTAAGGTTACAGACACTGGAGTCCTGCAACCACCCCTGCTTCTACCTTGGGTGAGACTTCATCTGCTTCGTAGGTGTTGCTGAAAGGGTCGGTAGTTAGGGTTTTGTTGGTGCATTGTTGTAGCGTTGAACCTTGGGTCCACCCCTATGCCAACAACCCTTTAGTTCTAGTTGGTCCAACTAGATCTGTATGCATAATTTCCAGCAGCTTTGTTGTGGAGTATTCCTTTGACTTGAATCTGGTGTTTTCCTTGTTGAAAATGCTTACATAAAGTGTTGATTGGCTTCGTGATCTTGAGAATTTCTCTAAATGTTTCATTTTTGCTAACTTTGACAATATTATCAAAGTTTATGTGACTCATTATTTTGTGCCATATCCAAACTTCATCTTCCTTTCCTAGACAACACTTTTCATTTCCAATTTCACTTAATACATATATGTTGCTTGAAGTTATTACAGTTGTTGCAACCACTCTACCTCAACCTGGTTTTCTTATCTCACACTTCTGTCAATCAAAGAAAAATTTGTGACCTTGGTCACACATTTGACTTACACTCAGAAGATTGTGTTTCATATCTACCACTAGTAAAACATTCTCTTCCTTAGTATCCTTATTTCCAATTCTAACTGTGCATCTTCCAATGATTCTAGTTGAGTCATCATTTCCAAAGGAGACTGATCCATCTCTTTCCTTTCTCAAAGTTAGAAACGTGTCCTCATCATCTGTCATGTGCTTTGAGAAGCCATTGTCAACATAACAACCATGTTTCTTTTGTTTATCTTGTATAATAAGTGTGCCTTCTTCATTGTTGAACTGATTCTGCTTCCTTATCCATATTCTTTGAGGTTCCTTTCTGTGATTGTTGTTATTTTGTTGTGATTCTCTTCGAGGAACTGTCATTCTACAATATTTGTCCATGTGTCCAAATTCTTTGCACTTGTATAATTCCATCTTAGTACTCAAGGATTCAAACCTGTTGTAGCTTATTTTTTGTGTTTCACTAGGCATTCTTGAATAATCATTTTGTGCATAACTTTCACGATTGTCTCTATTCCTTTTATTTTCTCCGCAATTCACAACCTTATGTCCAAAATTGTTACATGAATAACATAAACCAAGAAAGATATTTTGGTACTTGGGAGTTGTAGATATTATAAAATGAGTTACTCTTCTGAACCCTTCTTCTTGAGGCCTTCTTGTTTATGACTATCATTGATTCTAAAATCTGAATCTTCTTGGTGGAGGAGTGTCTCTGTGATATTCCTTGCAAAACTTCTTGTCTCATATGATTGTCTCTGCATAGCTTATTGGTTGTGTTTCTTGATCTGTTGTTTTGTATCTTGATCCCTTTTATTTCTAGTTGTATCCAAGTCCAAACTTGCCATGATTCGGCCTTTGACTGCTAATAATATCGTCCAAAACTTTGGAGTTGTTTTGCATGTTTTTTCTTTTGAAGATCGTTTCTCAGTGTGACAATCTATGCTTCCAAATTTACAATGATCCTATCTCTTTTTTCTACTTGTTCTCTGATTGTTTCTTTAATTCTCTTGTCTTCCTCAAATTGAATTTTTAATTTAGTAATCATCTGCTCTAGTTCTTCAGAATCTGAATTATGAACTCCTCTTTCCTTTAGTTCTTCTTGAAGTGACTTGTTTTTCTTCTTCTCTCATTTTATAACTTCTATGGTGCTCAACGATTCTTCTCTGTAGTAAAATTATTCCTCCTCATATTCTTCTTCAGAGCCTTCTTCATCATAATCTTATATTTCCATTAATAAAACCATTTATGTATCACTTTCATTGGCTTCATCTTCATCTGATGAGTTGTTATCTTCTTTGGTGCAAAAACTTTTCTTTAAAATTTATTTTCGGTTCTCTTGCCTTTGTATGTTTGTTTGTTATTTGAATCATCTTCTTCATTTTTTTTCTTATGGGGACATTTTTTAGAAAAATGACAAATACCATCACAATTAAAACAAACTAATGGAAGCTTACCTCTATATTTGTCGGTTCCCTTTTTTCAGTCTTCT
>ML795367.1:0-12260 GCA_009831015.1 Picea engelmannii
GCCATTGTAACTGTTCCACTATATCCTAGCCCCTTCTTGACTTGATCACGCGATGTTGGATTTCATCACCAACTAGTATGATCATCGAGAGAAGTTTTGTTTGCTTGGTTTGATTCCTAGATTTGATTAGTGTGTGTTGTTTCTTTGTCATTAGTTGGCCATAGATTTTTTCCGTTGAATTTTTAGTTCCGCCAACATCGACCCTCCACGCCGTTCGCGTAGGGTACAGGGCCTTTCCCCAGAAAATATGGAAGATTCTACCCCATTACCCCCTCATTCTATGGAGGGTTCTCCTCAACAGAGCGAGGTCCACGATGTTATAACCTCACAGGAGGAAGTTTCTACTTCTTTAGAAAATTTTCGGATTGTTACGGATCCTATGGAGGCTTTTCGCATTCTCGCGGGATATGAAAGGTGTTTTCTCCAGATGAGTTCAGCAGGAGAACTTGTTGTCATTGATCCTTCTGAAATCCTGACTGGGTCTCTTTCAAGCCTGCAAGTCGTAGACCCACTTTGGACTGATATAATTCGAAGCCCACCTCGCACGGTGCGAGACCTTTACGGATTAGGCATAGGTGTCGATGTACCTTTTATATCTCAATTACCCGAAACATCTGTTACCTATACCGTACCTTTAGATCATTTTACTGGTACGATCGTCATTTCAACCACACCGTCCGTAGGTCTGAACATGTAGTATATTGGTCTAAGTTCCACTATTTCTCTCCAGATGGCCCATTCCACGATGGTCCCTCACGTTGCAACTATTCCCACCGGTAATGTGGTGGTTAGCCAAGCTCCCATTGGTACACCACTTTCATCTAGGCCTTCTTCGTCACTTCCCATTGGGTACAGAGCACTGAATCCTTCCGTTGTTAACACTAACCAGGTTATACCCGAAAGATCGATACCTTTGCAACAATCCGGAGGAAATGGTCTTGGTGGCTCTAATCCATCAAGTGGCACTAGTCAGTCATTTACGTCTTGTTTCCAAATTCCAGGGACTCAACCTCATGCTGGGGGGAAACCTCCTTTCAGAGGGCAACCTCTGTTCGGGGGACAACCTCCTTTCGGAGGGCAACCTACATTTGGAGGGAAACCTCCATTTGGGGGGAAAATTCCATTTGGAGGAAAACCTCATGCTGGGGGGAAGCCTCAAACTGGATCCCATAATCAACCTTCTGGACAGAATGCGTCTACAACGCCCAATCCTTGGCACACTCCTTTTCCGGGAAATCCACTATTTCATGGGGGGCAACATCCTCAAGGAAAACAACAACCTTATCCTCCTTATGGAAAAAATGGCTATCCACTTTATGGACAAACCCCTCAACCTAATTATAATCCTCATCACCCATCAGGTTATTCTCCACTCCCAAATGCTTCTCAACCCTCTTCGAATCCTCTCTACTCTGGTCAGCAACAGTTGTATACAGGAGGACCTATTGGTTACAATTATCCACCTAACCCAATTTATGGTTCTACTGTTGTTCATATTATACACCAGTATCATCCTCAGGTTAACTGACAACTACCGTTCCTTGCTACTCTGGATCTCCCAGACTTGTCTCGGTTGACCAATGATCCTATACGTCATTATCCTTTTCTAGCCAGTGATTCCAGCTAAACTACCTTCTGATATTCCAAAATTTAACGGTAAACTTGGAGAAGACCCAAATAACCATGTGATGACTTTCCATTTATGGTGTTCATCGAACTCCTTAATGGACGACTCTATCCGTTTACGTCTTTTCTAGCGAACACTTATGAGCTCAACAACCAAGTGGTATATCGAACTTCCGCGTGGTTCTTTCCAAGATCTTAAGTCCCTTTCCATGTCCTTTCTCACACACTTTCAACTCCCCATTCGATATGAAACGGGTACCAAACTCTTGACCTCCCTTCGTCAGACAAACTCTGTTCATATCTCTGATCATATTCATGAGTGGAGACGACGATGAAGGTTGATCAAAGCAGTCATTCTTGACCAATTATTGGTGGAATGGTTCACTAAATCACTGTTACCCCCGATCGCTCGCGATGTCGCCATGGGTGGTGTAGTCACAGAAGAAGAAGCCATTGCTAGGGCAAATTACTTAGATCTGGTTTACTCACAGTCTGGTACTTTGTACAAGTTAATTCCAAATGCTACCCGTGCCACTACTGATCCATCCAAACCTTTGTCTTCATCACATGCATATGGCGTTATTGGCTATGTCAAAACACAATCTTCGTCCCAGTCGACTGGAACAATTAATCGATCTGCTCCGACATCCACCTCCAGTTCGACTGCACCCTCCTTTACCTCCCCCCAAACTCAAATATCTGAGGTGAATGCAGTTCAATCTGCCTCTTCACAACAAACCAGAGGTAAGAAGAAAACAAAGAATAAAACCAAAAAGAACAATAATGAACAACCCAAATCTCAAAACCCACCACCTGCTAACGAAAATCAACCACAACGGAAGCTCAAATTCTCGTGTCTTATTTGTGGTGACGATCACTACACTCGAGACTGTCCACATCGCGATGAAGTGGCCAAACTTTTCAAAGGGAATTCCCAACCTGTCATGCTTACTCGGCCTTTTCCTCAGCAACAATCTATGGTTTCTCAAACCCCCTCTCCAGGGGGCAGTTCCAGCCACCCTTCTCATGATGAAGCCTCAACAAGTGCCCATATCTATCTCTTCAATGGGATTGATTTAACCACTCGCTCTATGACTTACGACACTCCAGTTAAACCTGACAAAGGAAAAGGCACTAACGGTACTTTACCAGATCCATCACCATCCTCCGTTAGTCCTCTGTCAGTTAGTCCTCTGTCTGGACCACTTCAGATTGAGAAACCTGCGTTCGACTCTAACTTATGCCCTCCTAAGAGCACTATCTATAAATCTACCTTTAATCCTATTTCACGTGCCGCCCAGAACTACAACATTGTTGAAGATCTGGCACAAGCACCATGTGCTATGTCTGCGTTAGAAGTTCTACAACAATGCCCCAGTCAACGTAGAATGCTCTTGGCCACTATTGGCACTTTTGATCCTGAGTTGTCCAACACTATCATGTTTAACCTGGATAATTTCTCGCCTCGACTCTCTCATCAACATGCTTTCCAAGTTGATGTTGTTGTTCATAATCAATAAATCCACCGCACTATCTTGGATGAGGGATCCTCTACTTGTGTCATGTCTTTAGCCTGCTAGAAAATCTTGAAATGGCCTGCACTTAACAAATCCCCAATGATGCTACGTCCATTCGATGGGCGAGATTTTCATCCCCATGGACTTTTGCAGTCCCTGTCCATCCAATTGGGTGGAAAATCTGTCTCTGTTGATGTCGAGGTGGTCGATGCTCCCCTCGATTACAACTTATTGCTTGGAAGAAGTTGGTTCTACGTTATGTCTATCGTTTCTTCGTCAGTATTTCGATGTGTGCAATTTCCTTATCAAGGAAAAATTGTCATTGTCGATCAGTTAGATTTCTTTACACCTGATGCTCGCACTCCTGCTACCAACAATATTCCCTTTCTGGGAGATCACAAGATCACGTATGAAAGCGTTGGTGTTGTCTTGTTGAAAGACTCTAGCCTTATGGGTACCTTCCCTACACTACTTCCACCCACCACACATCATGTTGCCACAATCAATATGATTTCGACTACGGTTTACCAATCCTTAGAATCATCTAACCCTTGGATTGTACCTAGTCCATTGGAATTCAATGCACTAGGTGACACCATGCCACTTAGTCCAACCGAAACCTCATACGAAAGACAACTACCCTACACCCTTTATCGACCATATTATTTATAATTGTGATGGTAGTGTAATTTTCTCTTTCATGGATGGTTTCTCGGGGTATAACCAGATTGACATTTCACCTACTGATCAACATAAGACAACCTTCATCTGCCCATGGGGAACTTTCGCCTATTAGAAGCTACCATTTGGATTTAAAAATGATGGTGCTACATTCCAGCGAACCATGTCCTACGCTTTCCACGATATCAAACATATTGCGGAACCTTACCTCGATGACTTACCTGCTCACTCATCCAATCGATTAGACCATTTTGTTCATCTATGGGCTATTTTTCTTCGATGTTGGTTCTACTGTATTCGTTTGAACCCACATAAGTGTATTTTTGCTGTCGAATCAGGCCAACTCCTCGGCTTCGTTGCTTCCAAGGACGGGATTTGGGTGGATCCCTTAAAAATTAAGGCTATCTTGGCTTTACCTCCACCTAACAATTTGACACAACTCCAAAGTTTGCAGGGGAAAGCAAACTTTCTTCGTCGTTTCATTTGTAACTATGTTGAGATTACAAAAGGATTTATGCGCTTGTTATAGAAAGACACCCCTTTCGTTTGGGATGACACTACTGAACGCTCATTTACTGCTCTTAAGCATGCATTAACCAACACTCCTTTGTTACATCCTCCGAATTACACAAAGGACTATATCCTTTACTTAGCAGCCTCCACTTCCACTATTGCCATGGTGTTAGTTCAAGAGGACCCTAACGGTGAGGAACATGTGATATATTATTTGAGAAAAAGTCTATCTGGTCCAGAGCTCAGATATTCACATGTTGAAAAGTTGGCTCTGGCAGCCGTCATCACTGTCTAGAGATTTCGTCACTACATTTTGCTATGCACCACCATGGTTATTGAGGACTCGAACCCCATGTACCACATTTTGACACGTCAAGTTCTTGGGGGAAAATATTCGAAATGGATCGCTATCCTTCAGGAATTCGATCTCGAGTTCACTAAATCCAATGCTAAAAGGTCCTTGGTGTTTGCAGAGATTATTTGCGACTTTCCCCGTGCTAATGAAGATACTGAGCCCAAAGATTCTCTCCTGGACGAAACTCTGTTCCTCATTAGCACATCCGATCCTTGGAATGGAGATATCCTTCTTTATCTCCAGACCTAACATTTTCAGCCCGATATCTCTCGGGAAGAACGTCGTTGTATCCGCCACCATTCTCGTCGTTACCTTATTATCATTGACACTTTATACTGTCGTGGCATTGACACTATCCTGCGACACTGTCTAACTCATGAAGAGGCTGAACGCGTGCTTAATGGATATCACCTTGGAGCCTGTGGCGGTCATCTTTCTGGGATGGCTACCGCACAGAAAATTTTACGTGCTGGCTACTTTTGACCCTCAATTTTCAAAGATTGTATTGAGGCAGTCGGAAAATGCCCACCCTGCCAAGTTTTTCACAAAAAATCACGAACCCACCCTGCTCCACTACATCCCATTGTTTCCATTGGTCCCTTTGCCAAATGGGGCATTGATTTCATGCAATGTAAGCCTACCTCAGCCAAGGGGCACGGTTATATAATCATTGCCGTCGATTAATTTACAAAATGGGTTGAGGCTATGCCTACCTTTCTGAATGATGGTCGTACTGCAACTCTTTTCCTTTTTAACCACATCATCACTCGTTTTGGTGTTCCACATGCCATTGTCACTGGTCATGGTTCACTCTTTAAAAACCAGATGATGAGTGAGTTGCATGCCAAGTTGGGTTTTCGCCATGAGAACTCATCCCCGTACTATCCTCAAGCGAATGGACAAGTTGAAGCCATCAACAAAGTCCTCAAAACTATGATCTAATGGATGGTAGGGACCAACAAGACATCCTGGCATCTATAACTTTTCTCCGCTCTCTGGGCCTACCAGACCTCAGTAAAAACTGTTACTGGTTTGACTCCTTTCCAGCTAGTATATGGCATATAAGTTGTTTTACCAATTGAGTGTGAAATTCCTTCGTTAAAAATCAAAGTAGAACTCCTACCCCACACTTCTGTTGAAGAAGAATGTTTCTTACACTTGACTAGGTTGGATGAATCACGTCGTGATGCTTCTCTCGTCAATGAGACACATAAAAAACGAATCAAGAATCAATATGACAAGTTTGTCCATCCTCGCACTTTTGCAGAAGGAGACCTAGTCCTCGTTTATGACCAGGCTCATGACAAGTTAGGGACAGGTAAGTTAGAACCTCTATGACATGGTCCTGACATCATGAAACGTGTTCTACATAGAGGCGCCTACGAGTTAGTGGACTACGACGGAATCTCCCTGGGTGAGCCTTGGAACGAGCTTTACCTGAAGAAGTACTATGCATAGAACATCTAGCATACATGCTTTGTACACTATTGTGTTTTTAGTTTGGTGTGTATTTTTCTTTTGCATGCTCGAGTTTTTGCCTTAGCCGCTTATACTGTGTCTTGTGTTTTCATGCACAAATGACATCTTCCTTTCCCATCTTTGTTGGGTTTGCAGATGGTGCTAGTCGACACACCCAGAACGTTTCTTCCGCAGCTTGGGTCATTTACCACTGTGACGAGTTGGTGAGTTCCGAAGGTATTTTCTTAGGATCGACAACTAATAACATGGAAGAATATCATGTTGTCATCGGACTTTTAACCAAAGCATCCTCCCTAGTCATTTCTCGCATGATTGTCAATCTGGACTCTCAACTCATGGTCTATCAACTCAATTGAATCTATGCCATTCCCAATCCTATCCTGCTACAACTTGAACGAATGTTTGATTTTATCGAATACCGACACATACCAAGAGAACTCAATACCATTTCGGATTCGTTAGCAAATTACATTATGGATAGATATCTCGCACATAGATAAGTTTTCGTAAAGGAAATGAATCGCATCAAATATCATGATGTAAATTAAAACACATCACATAAAAGACATCATCATTTGAAAATCATTTGGCACTGTAAAAACTCGAAAATGTATATATATACGACATGACTGAAAAAGTTTGATTACATAAAAAATGGTACATAGATAGGAAAAATGTGGGTCTTCACACCCATAAACATCGTCATACAGACTTTCCAATCATCAGGTAGATCCTAATCTCCCTGCATCACGTTATGTTGCGAGTAACATATCATTGCACGGGCTATTCGTCTCAGTAGAGAGTTAAGACTCTCAGACACTCCCACAGTGTGTCTTTGTAGATGTAGTGGCACTTTCTGCCTCCTTAGAGGAGGGATACCCATCGTGAGACCTTGGAGGTTTCTTTCAACCTCCAAGAGACCTCCTACCGCTACCCCTGATCTACCACTATCTGAGCATCCCCGCGACGCCCCAGTGATGGCATCTCTGCTGGACATGTTTCTCCTCTATCTGCATGATGAAACGATATGTTTGTTAAAGACTCTTCTATGTTTTCTAAAAAAAATAATAACATTAAAAAATTAAAGACACTTGACAAGATCAGTTTGGTTTCTTACCTGACGCATCCCAATCCTCGCCTTCTGGAGGAACCAATTCCATGCTGCCCCGTAAATCTACTCCGGTGTATGGAAAGTCTTCTATCATGATCAATTGGCGTCTCAGCCAAGCGAATAAATCAACGGTGATTCTAAACTCTGAATCTGGGCCTAGTCTCGGAGACAGGTTGGTCCACCGCTCCATACATGGTTCTCTCGCTGGCCGTACCGATAATGAAATCTAAGGTTGCATCCCAGGAATGTGTTCTAAGAAGAATGAAACCAAGAATGAACCATATACGAACTTCTTATGCTTCCCTGATCTACATCTCGTAATCTGTTCCTTCACGTGGTGAAGAAACCCTGCACTCTAGTTAAACAATGTTGGCTCTAGACACTGTAAACCATAGGCCACTTGTGATATTGAAACTAGGTGTGCACTCGTACTTTCGGCTATAATCGTAATGGAAAACAGAATGGATCAAAGAGGTAGATCCCTAATATCTTTGATTGCAATTATGTCGCCCACTAGTCTCACTCCTGGGACACAATGGTTTGCCAGATACTCATCCACAGGCGCGAGAAGTACCCGTTGTCCGGATAGAACTATGGGAGCCCATATTTTTGAGAGACCAGTTATGAATTAAACGTCTTCCAACTCGATGGTAAGAAGTTGTGTTCCCATCTGGAACCCTTGTTCCGCAACGTTCCACAACCCGATCATATGCTCAAGAAGAAGGACCTCTTTCTTCATTTTTTGCATTTTGACATATTTGAGGAGACCACAATCCCTCAATGCGGATATCGATCGAGGAATTTGCAAAATGGCCACATCATCGAGCTCATGCTCTCTTTCTTTCCACTCAAGCATGATTGTTGCGAAAATCACTTGCATCAACAATCAAAATTTTCATTAAAAATCACATTTTTGGGCAATTTTCAAAACTTTAAAAATGATTGTTTTCTTTTGTAAAATACCAACGCCCTCTTTGCATGAACATCAAGGTGCCCACACACCCTTACATTATCCATCAAGCGTTCGAAAATTAAAAAAAAAAAAAAACTTCTTCACGTTTTGAGCGCGCGCTGACCGTTTTTGGGCATTTTTTCTTATGGTCTTTTGGACAGCGCCCTCATAGCCACTACACCAGAGTGTAAATGCGCCCTTCATTGACTAGTATGGGCATTTTCCAAGCCATTCAACACTCCCCCAGGAATTTTAGAGGAGCGCCGAGCTTTTTTGGCGCTTGGGACGACCCAGGGCATCATTTTTTATAAATATTTATTGTCTTAAAAGAAAATGTGAACCATGTAAATGAAAGAAGGAAAGAAGAGCACTAACCTGGTCCAAACGGCGAGGAAAATGGTTGACCGTAGCCCCGGCACCAAGCAAAACAAGATTCACCTCCAAATGGAAAATTCTCCATTGCTACAAATCTTGGCACAAATGAAATGGTAAATGACATTTTTTACCCCATTTTACTATTATACATTTCATTTTTGCCTAAACATATAGTTTTTGGGTTTTTTTAAATATTTAGGAGGCCTTATTAATCCCCTGGAATGCAATTTTGACATTATTGTCAGGTTTCAGAGCAGTTTTGTTTGTTTTTTATCTTGTCACATTCACGAGCATAGTCTTAGTTCGTTCTTAAGCTCAAAAATATAAGAACACGTCGGGTAAAATTTTATCTCTTTTTCGGACCCGCATGGATAAACGAAAAAGGAACCCCCTGGAGTCTTCTTTAAACTCTTTTCAGACTCTCTAAACATGAAAAGATTGTCGAGTGATCTTGCTTCCTTTCCCACTCGTTAAAAGGTTTGAAAGGGCATCTTTCGAGGGCCTCGCAAGACTAACATTACGAAAAATGACAAACTTGGATTCGTCTTTAAGTTGTTTTCAGACTCTCTAAATATGAAAAACCACCGAGTTTTCCTTCTCTGGACTCGTTAAACAATCATACATTGAAGGGCCCATATGGGACCGAACCCTTACTTCTTCTAGTTCGATAAACAAAGGAAGAGGGACTTACCGAAGGTGAGTCATATTGAGCATGTGTTACCCTCCTCGAGCTCGTTAAATTAAAAAGAGGTACTCATCTATCTGGATGGGGGAAAATTGAAAGAAGCAAGACAAGCAGTTTTTGAGAACACTACCAGTAACTCTTACGATCGCCCTTGAACACGACACTTTATCTTTGCATGCATTTTAATCCGCTGAACCTCTACACTGAGCCAATCCTCTGAGTTTCTTTTACTCCTTTGGGTCACCTGACGAAAGTCACAACATCCACTGCATCATCAAGTTTTGGTCCATGTCACGTTTCTGTTGTTGTGCCTCAGTGTTCAAGGGAAGTATCTTCCTCGAGAGTCAGCCATCACGAATATCCTATTTCAATACCCATGTCATTCCATGTTCATTTGATCTACCAATTACATATCTGTGTCCATTTCGTGTCGTTGATGGGGGATACATCAAGGCCATCCTTCGGCGAGTCTATTCCTGTCGACTTCAATACATTATCCAGGAACTAGACTTAGAAACCAATTAGTACCTTGGGACCTTCATGCCTCAATGGCAGGCCTCCTCATGTCCGATAGTGGGTTTACATTATCGACCCCTGATCGGGTGATTCCACGGATGTTCGACTTCAGCTCATTTATTCACATTCATCGGAATGTACTAGAGTACCTTGGGAATCATTGACATCAATGGTGATCTCCCTCACACTTGTTAACGGTTTACCTCATTGACCGATAATCAAGTGGTTTCTACCATGTTCGACATCAGGACATCTATTCACATGGTTAGATTCATACTACATCGGGATCGGTAAGAAGACCCTGGGTTGAGTTATCACTCTTATATATACTTTGCCCAGGTTGTGAAGGAGTTCTTTTGAACTATGAAACACATACTGTAACATAGATCCACTTTGTATTGGTCATGGCTATGTCTTGTCGTCTCGTAGATCCACTGTTTATTCTTCGTGGCTATGATCAGTTAAGGTCATAGGAGTATAGATCCACATTGTATCTTCAGTGGCTATACCTTTTATCAATATAATTATGGATCTGCAGTGTATTTTATGGCGGCCATACCTAAAAAGTCTTTATCACTCAAGCATAGGTATGCCTGCCTTGGGTTTGAAACATGCCATAATATTTGTTTGATGGTTGTGTGCAGCTTTTTCCAGCCTCTCTGTGTCCATACCCTTGCTTGAAAAAGTCTACAAAGTACTTCAGTCATCATCGTCTTCTGACTTCGCACTTGGGGGGGCAATCTGTTACACATCAAAATCACTCATTGCAATGATGGCTAGTGTCATCCTTACAAATATCGCAAGTGTCGCATATTGGTCGCAAACATTATCTTGTCTATGTCATCTCTCTAACGACATCGTAAAAACACTTAGACACGTCACAGACTAGTCTTGAAGAAGAGAAATCAATTGACAAGGAGTACAAGCCTTTTTCCACTGAAAAAGCCACTCAAAAGTCAAAATTGGAAGGGAGCGCTCCCCTACGTACTGTCAGGGAGCACTGGCGCTCTGTACCCTCTTCTAGGGGAGCGTTCCAACACTCTATGTCCCTTTTTTAGGGAGCGCTGGCCTTTTTTGGGCGAAATTTGGTTTGTTGGAGGAAATTAGGGAAGAATCCCCTCAATATCTGAAGGTGGTTGGATTTGAATCTAAGGTCGAGGCATGATATTGGGGGAGATCCACAACTAAAGGAGAGGAATCCTCAACTTACCCCAAGGATATCTCAAGTGGTTAGGCCTCTCCAAGCCTATATAAGGAGGCCTCCTCATGGTGAAAGCATAGAGGGAGATTGAGAATTACATCAAACTTATGATCCCATAAGTGAGATACCATTGAAGCATAATCAATGTAGATTACTTGAGCAAAGGGGTTGGATAAGGAGAGCTAGAAGAAGTTGGTGCACCTTCATCAAAGGATTGTAAGTACTCTTCGTTTGTTCTCATTAATACATATACATGCTTGGCCTGTTTCTTTCAAGTTTATGTTTGTTTCACATGAACTTGTCTTCAGTAGATAGATCTGCATTTGAGTTAATCTCAATAGAATAGGAAGCTCATTGTATCTTTGTTTGTTCTACATGACCTATCAAGGAGCTCAAGATTGGAGCTCAGCTTGGACTTTGCGAGGACAAACTTTGTTAACAAGGTACACATCGTTCTTCTTCTTCTTCGTATATTAGCTTAATTATATCTAAAAAGGATGTCAGTGTCCATGTTAAGCACTTTTCTGTCTTGGCCTTAGGAGTCTAGAGACCAAGAGGGAATCCGCTTGTCCACAGGAGGATTCACTTGTAACAGTGGGAAAACCTCCATCAATTATGAAAGTAGCCCCAGAACGTCCTCCAAGTACCAAGGCTCTATCCAAGTGAATAGCCATGTGAAGTACATCGTCCAAAGAGGGACTCATGTGATCAAATGTATCCATCAAACCTGGAGGCATCTACACATGTCAAATGAAAAATAGAAAGTGAGTCATGCCAATGTAAAATCCATTAGATAGATCACACTAATCACACTCTTCAAACTTCACACTAGCTCATAAACATACAATTTTCCAAGTTTAGGTATGGGAGGATCATCATTAACCCCTATTAGGTGTGTCAGTACCCAAGAAAATGAGTATTTCCCAATAAACCCATCAAGGAGTTTGTGTAATGACATACGGTATGGTTTGGGGTTTAATTCATGGGTGGTGGCATAGTCATGTAAGGTTATGTATGATATTCATCCTCGTGAGCGCCTTTGTATGAGGGAGCGCTTAAGCAATGAGTTTCCTTTCCTCAACATTGTCTTTCCAAAACCCTATTTTCCTTTTGTTTTATTCATTCAACCTTTTTTAGTTTTTTATTTTCATTTAGTAAGTTCTTTTATTAGGTATGAATTCATTTCATAGGACTTGGGTTAATGGCCTCTTAGTGAGGGGGAAAAGCTCATGCTTCCTTATTTTTTCTT
>ML795367.1:47299-70526 GCA_009831015.1 Picea engelmannii
TGTTAGGGTTTGAAGATTGCATGAGCCAGCTCCAAGGCTTCTGTAACTAGCACCCTCGGGTTCCAAATTTTCCACCTGCAATCTGTTAGTGTATAACGTTCCTCTGAGCAAATACCTGCGCCTAAATTCAGCAAAATCAGACAAGTATAATATAATGATCATTGAGAATTGGGTGATTTTAAAATGAGACCTTCGTGGTTACAAAGCAATCGGATTATGAAACGGTTTGAATCAGTAAATGATTCCAAGCTATTGTGGACACATGCGAACTCTCAGACCACGATTCGTGTCATCATAACAAAATCTGGATGACAGGCGCGTATCAAGGCATGATTATTTTGGCGCTACGGGAATAGCCTTATTCCCATAGCGTTATTAATGACTTAGCAACATTTGAATTTATGAAGTTCAAATAGGCATATAAGGTGACACCTCGTTTAAAAACCATGTCTTTCAATTTCAAACTTGAATAAACTATTCAAAAACTGAAATGCAAACCATAAGACACTAAAAACAAAGAACGAAATCAACTGGAAACAGAAATTGAAGTGTAGGTAAGAAGGGTTTAGAATAAGGTTTTCTCACTAAACCAAGACAAAATTAGAGACTAACAAAATTCACACTCTATGAATTGTTTTATGGTAAAGTAGCCATGCTCACTATTGAGTTTGAAATCATAACACTAAGGAAAAATCTAGAACAAGACTTTGATCTCTCTACAACATAAACTGAAATAATTAATCAACTCAATACAGTAGATGAAATTAGATAGAAACCCTAGTTTCATACTAAATTCATCCAATAACAAAGAGTCACTAGCATGATAAAAATTTTAATACCAAGAAGTTTAAGAAAGGAGATTAGGATTTACTCTATGATTCTAGTTTGAAGGGTTTCAAGGTAAAATTGAAAACAAGATGGTTAGGACCATATGAAATCGACACTTTTTTTTACAATGGATAAGTGAAAATCAAAACAATTGATGAAGACAAAGCTATTTGTTTGGTAAATGGACATGGGCTCAAGCTACACAAGAAGCCATTAACGCAAGAAGAGTTCACTCAAGCTTCATGGACAATAATTGGATTTCATTGAAAATATTGATACTTTCAACTTAGATTGAAACTTTAACTATCTCAAATAACACACACACACACACACACACGTGTATGTATGTAAGGTCAATAAAATCAGTTTTCACACCACAAGTTATCCTTTGATGATTTAAAACAGGTTTTCAAGAAACGAAAAGAAAAAAAATCTAATGACTCCCTTCTGCATCATTTTCAATTTAAATGATTATCATCATGCCTATTTGACTATGTTTCTATGATTCCAATCATCAAATAAATGTTCAAAAGGTTGGATGCCAGATCTACAAGTATGCATCAAAGGTAACATGCTCTAAACTCCAATTGTCTCATCAAAAATCAGAAGACAATATATGATGTTCATCACATCAAGACACAAGGAAGGAGTATAGCAATTGAATGGGATTTATTCCAATTGCAAGTCTTTACTACAAGGAGGAGAACAGTTCAAAGAGAAATGCACATTACATTATACATCCTTATAATGATATGGAATATACCAAAAATCCACATTTCCATTCTTGCCAACCTACCACCATATATCGTTCTTCTACAAACTAATATAGAGTTCAACACCTATAAGTATTCTATAGAACCATTCTTCTATATACTACTATAGAGTTTGACAGCTACATGCATGCTATAAAACCATTCTTCTATAGAGATTGAGACTTACATATGACTACATAATTATAATTCTTATGCTATATAATTCTCAATTTTCAACCACATAAGGGTCCTATATGTTAAGAATTTGTTGAATACAAGCTAACTTTGAAAATCAAGGAGTTCTCAACACATTTTCATCACATATAGTTCCATTACCAAGTCTTCTAGGTATTGATTTTTTTCACTTTAATTCAATTCATTGCATGATTTATATATGATTTGGAAAATTATCTAGTTGGTAATTACTCTTATCATTCCATACCTTCACCATTCTTATAAAAGACGACCATCATTCTATAGTTTTTCAATTGGGGTCATCTGAAATTTAAGTTGGGGGATAGTTGCAAATGCCAATCCATAACAATAAGCATTGATCCATAATGAGGTGTCAACAATAAAATAAAGAAATGGTGGCCTATGCAAAAGAGTTGAGCCAACCGACATGAATTAAAGTAATCATCACAAGATGTGATGAATTCAAAGATGAAGTATGAGATGATAAGGGAACTCCAAAAAGACTCATTTCAAACTCATTTTGAATGCAACTTGACTCATTTCAAACCCATTTTGAGTTCTAATCTTCTCATTCATCCTCCATGAAACATTGTACACTCTTGAGATTGAAGATGAAATCACAACATAGATCAAAGGTGGGTCCATTGTTCCATAGTATTGTGTGATCATTAAGAGTAAAAATTAGAGGAGTATAGATGTGATTACTCTAAAGTATGAATAAGAGAATTAAAACCTTGGTAGGAATAAGAGAATGAAAAATAAGAAATTTAAGAGTTACATCCAAATAAACTACAAGAGGAGGATCTAACCATAGGGAATCCATAGACACAACACTCTTGCATAGTAATCCTCAAATTTTAGAGATTTTCCAAAAAGAAGGATGGCTTGAGAATTGTAGTAGACAACAAGGGTTTGATGATGATATCACAATGGAATTTGCTCAAAAGTTTAAGCCCAATTTCATTAAAGAAAAATATTGTGGGTGTGTTTATATGCCTAGAGGATTAGAAATTCAAGTATATGTGGAGACAATTGCTAGATTTATAGGATTACCTATTGCAAAATCTTAGAAAGGTGCTTGTTTTCTTACTAGTATCCAGTATTTTAGGATCCTTTGAATTACTGTGTTTGGCATGCCTCATCATGTTACCTTTAGTGACTTTACTAAGCTAGGTAGGATATTTTTCATAGTCCTCCATGCTAACTTTTTGGTGTAGATTCTCTTGTTGGTGCCTTTGCATCACAAACACAAAGTTATAAAGAGGGTTTGCTATCTTTCTATAGATCACTTCTGCAAGCAGTTGAAATCTACTATCGGGCAAAGATTACTTATAGCCTTGAGGAGAGATGCAAAGTTTGTCATAGCAGCTAAGAGCTTATCAAGCCTCAAAGTCACTCTCAAGAGAAGATTATACTTAATTATGCTTTCGCCAAATAAGCATGGTAGGTACATCTGTTAAGCTAATAACAAAATTTAAAGGCTCGACTTTTGCAACATGGTTATGATACCAATTTAAGCTATTCCCAAACTAGACATCCTCCAAACAAAAATGATATGCCAAAACAATGGATTAAGAGTTAGTTGGGATTCTTACTTGTTTGTTACAAATTCACCCCTTCTTATAATCATTGTATAAATTTGGTGCAAATGTATGAAGAACCCATAATGCATACTACTTTGATTTGTAGTAAAAGTTGAAGGAAGAACACACAAATAATCTAAAGCAAGTATAGAAATAGAAACCTAGGTAAGACTCCATCATAGGTTCCAATGATATAGTTGAGTCTGTATATACTATAACTGAAAAATGATATGAAGCCACCATTGAAGAGAATTCTGAGAAGAAATCCAAAGAAGCCAACAATTCTTATCGATTTTTGGGTAGAAAAAACCCTAACTCATAACAATTTTGGCGGCATTGCTGGTGCTCTGAGAAAATCCCCTTTGGATTTGTCTTTGATGTTTTCTCCCCCTTAGATCTTGCTCTGTCTCTATTGATGTTGTCTCCCCCTTGGCTATTTATTTGTCTATATCGCTCTCTCCCCCCGTTGTCTCTCTTGCTCTGAGAAAATCTGCCTTGGCCAGTTCTCTCTTGCAACTATGTCTCTGTCGTGGGTTTTGGGTGCTCTACAGTCCTCCAACTACTAAGATATGAATGTTATGTGTTAGCACTCTGTAAATTTTGTCCAGCTGAATAGAAAAACGACAGAGGTAAATGTTTCAACCAGCTTTAGAGCTAAGGCACTAGCCTGCTTAACTCAGAGAGGGCTCTCTTGTGTCACTTGATATTTCTTTAGGAATTGGTGGATAGACTAGGTTTGTTTTGGGGGGTTTTTAATAAAATTTTTGGCAAGGAAGGGGAGAAACAAACGGGACTATGGAGTCAAAATTCTGAAAGTGAACAAAAACAATGCATCTGCTAATAGAACTCTCCAGAGGATAAAGGCTAAACGAGGCAATGAATCTGAGTTATTCTTAAATTTAAATAGAGTGTAGGAAGATAAAGAAAACAAATAACTACATCAGAGCATTACCGAAATGAAATTCTGAATTAGTTAAGAGGACAATCACAATTTAAATTGCTTAAGCCAAGAGCATCACCAGATGAATTATGGGCCTTTAACTCTCCAATTTAAACAGAAGAAAATGTAAATGAAGTAACAGGTCACAAGAAATATATACGATGAAAGGAAACAAAGCTCATATCACCACCCTTTAGAATCTTTTCATAGAGACTTCAAAATCTTCTGCATTTATATTCGATTCAGATTCAAAAAATTTACAAAATAGAGTCTGATACAACCAAAAGGTGATCTTGCACTTCTGCCAACATTAATTCATTCAAGTATCCCAGTACTTATACAATTTGATCAAAATAAATGAAACTGAAGCATTTCAGCTTCGAAAGCAGTTTCGACTGACAGTTTCGGTATACGAAACGATTGACAATGATTGACAAAAACGTTTCAAAATTATGGGCGATTTCTCTGACTGTTCGGTTTCTTTCCCACCACCTGTCTCGCTCTGGTCTTCTATCGGATCTGCAAATTTGATGACACTTGGGGATCACTTATTGGTTCCAACGATATTGCACGTTGTCTTACCCAGCCGCACAATTTCCTTCCATTGCGAATCAGAGGGGATTTCGCAATCCATCATCTCTTTAATCAAAATATCCAAGTCAATTCACATGGCATAGGACATAGTCGGCATGACGACTTTCACTGTTTTGAACTTATTCAAAATTTCAAAGTCTGTGGCCAAATATTCTACCAAACTTGGGCCTTTCAGACTTTCTTCCATGGCTTCAAATTTAGAATGGTCCATTCTGCATTGCATGAGGAGAGTATTGTAATCTTCCTGGTTGTATAATGAAACTTTGTCATCCCAAAATGATGGGAGGCCTTTGATAAACAATTGTTCAAATGAATATTTAAACCCCTGTATGTTGTGCTCCATCTGCATAGCTTTGTTTTGGACCGATCTGAGCAGGTTATGTTTGGCGATGATTTTCCTGGCCGAAATTATCAATGTAGTCCTGTCTTTTACCCCGATAGTTTGAAGATCGGCAGTTGGCACATAATTTAGCAATTCAATAGCATTTTGGGCCCATTCTGAGGAATTCTTGGCTAACACTTCATTAACAACAACACACCTGCTCCGAGCCATAGCAGCCACACTGTCTTTGTCATTTATAAAATTTAGATAAACCATGAATTTAGTAGCTTCTGCAGAAATAACATCCCATATGACATGTTTGGCTCCCTGCAATAACGTTTTTCCTTTTAACCTGGTTTTCAACTTGCTCACTCTCTCTTGCAAATCTTGATTATCTCTATGAAGTTGAGCCATCTTCTCATATTTTACCTTCATCTCTTGTTTCAACTTTTCTATAACCTCGTTGAGACATTTGATCTCACCTGTTTTGATGCTTAACTAGGACATAGCTTGGACCAACCCTTCGGTGCTAGATCCAGCCTATGTATTAGTAGGTACAATGATAGCCATATCTAATGTCATTTTATGTGCTTGTGACCAATTCTCTTTCTCTTTTTCCAACTGCAGCACTTTAGCTTTGTAATTGAGTGCCTCTTGTCTGAATGTTTCTTTCTCATGTTCCAAAGCAGTCAGTTATGTTGTTTGTGGATGGTCTGTAGGTGACATCTTCAGCCTTTTCTTTAATCTTTGGATCATCTTATCCTTTTCATAAAGAGAATATTTCACCCCTTGAGAACCTTCAAACTCTAGCCTTTTGACTTGTGTCATCCAGGATTTTCTAGATGCCTTTTCCTGTTTCAATTGTCCATCTATTTTGAGTGCATGTGTTATCAATATTGCAACCCTCAGACCTAAACTCATATAATCAGAATATAGCATATCATTGACATTTATATGGAACTTTACTTTGTTAGGGGCACCAATATTTTCATAGTGCATTTTGATCTCAGATACGTTATCATCATCAGCCACTGTTGTGTTAAATGTTTTCTTTTCCACATCTCTGACTGAGATTAAGGAAGCTTTAAACTGGGAAGTCTTTTCCACTTCAGGCAAAAGGTCCCTCATTTCACTGTTGGCCATACTTCCCTTCACAACGTATTGGTTCATTAAATCTTCCTTGAACTGATAAACTACCCCAGGTGTCTGGCTAAATATGTGTTTCCTGTTGCTAAAAACCTTTGTGTTGCTTTCAGTTTGTGTCTTATTTCCTGTACTTACTTGTTCGTTCTTAGTCACGCCTTCTATCATTTCCATGCATGTTTTCTCTTTGGGCTCTTCTTCTTCCAGGTCAACTATTTGAGAGGATGATGTGATTTTCATTTTCTTGAGAATATCTTATTTCTTGTCGGCACCTAGGGCCTCTGAACTGCTCCTTTTATTGTAGACGCTCATTTTAGGAGCTTTGACAATCAACCTAGGAGAAAGTTTATGTGTTGGGATCTGCTGAGAAGATAGCTCCATTTGTTTTGTTTGATCATGCTACATATCAACCTCCATATCTACACAGGTTTCTAGATTGGCCAACTTATTGAATACTTCAACATGCTCGTGTTCATAGGGGCCTCGTCTGCTTGCCAATCTCCTTTTTGATATGATCTGGTGCAGGTCATATTTTCTTCCTTGTAGTTGTGTGAACCCAAATTCATTGAGTTTGGATTGAATCTGAAGAAAACAGGACTTGTTCTTCACCACAAAGGGACCTACTATGAAATGAAATTTTAGATTAGAAGCCTTTTGTGCTTTCAAAAAATGCTCAGTCTCTGAGATGATCCTCTATCTTATGAACTCCAAAGCAAAGACTCTAGGAGTCAAAAAAACTGGTAAAAGGTAAGGTCCTTCTTGGTAGCCATATACCCAAATCACAGTGGATTGTATGAACACCATCCAGTCTCCTACCCTGCTCTCTAGATTTGGTTGCAAACTGCTTTTCATTTCTTCTAGCACCCTTGGCAAGTCTGAACCGAAAATAAGATTGTACACCCTGGACATAATCTTATTGATGAAAAAAAGCATGGTGATTCTTTTAAACTCGGTTGAAATAAATGCAGTCTCGGGAAATTCGGTTCTGTTAGATTCTAGGAACATTCTCAACAAGTGCATGTAGTATCTGAAGTGCCTCAGTGTATTGAAGTTTGTCAATTGATGATGCATATTGTCAGCAATAAATTTGTCAAAATTGACACTCACTCATTGACCAGACTCTGACATAAAGAAAGTCAACAAGAAACCTAACATGACTTCTACCACAAACTTGTCATTTTCCAACCCCTAAATTTGACTCAACAGAGAACAAGCCCACTGGGCTTCGATGACCATGACACTTACACTGGTAGGTAATGACAGGCTCTCTGAATGGTGTTCAGGTTTGACGATGGTTTGCAAAAACTGGGTTTTTACTTCTGGTGGACATTCTCTATAAATTGTGATCATCTTTTGTTCCTCGAAGGGCTCTAACACTGTGGAGGGGGAATCTGGTATACTGAGGGTGTGTCGGAGTGATTGACTATCTATTTCAAATAAAACCTCTAACCCTAATTTATTCAAAATGACTCTTTCTTCCTGAGAATACCGCTCTGCACACCAACTTACAAATTCAGGGAAAGGAAAGACTACTTCTATAACATAAGGGGTGATGGAGGCTTGAGCCACTTCGAGGAAAGGTATGCGCATTCCAACTTTGTCCAATAAATTCGATTTGGACACAGAAATGGGCAAGACTGTTATCTCTGTGTCGAAAACGTCGGAGTCTCTATCAATTAGTGGTTCTTCTCCAAAGGAGATGTCTTGCTCATTTACGGATAAGACAACAGGATTAGCGGCCATGGTGAAAATACTTGTTGAGCGGCAAAAGAAGCACGAACCTGGTTCAGTTCCTGAGCTTGAGTTTCAAATGGATGCTTTGCACCAAATTTCTGAACGTTTGAATGCTTCAAGTTATCATAAAATAATGTCGGGGGGTCCTCCTTTTATAGGTATCTATTTACATCGGGGGTTGGAGAAAACGGTTTTAGGTGAACCGCTTTTTGCCCCAATGTGCCTCTGAGGGCGCCACGCGTCCACAATTTAAACCATGACGGTTTTCCCCGACCCACCCTCGATTCATTAATCTTTGTGCTACTTCAATCGCTGATATGAGTTTCAGTCGTTGATCTGGGTCGCTTTAAGATCTGTGGTCCACATTCACCCAATGACTTTGGCATCGAGGGTTGGAGAAAGTGGTTTTAGTCAGAATGTTTTTTTCCCCGATGTACCTCTAGAAGTGCCATGCGTCCACTGATAAAACCATGATGGTTTTTCCGGCCCGCCCTTGATTGCTTAACCTTCGCGTTATTTCAATCCCCGATATGTGCCTTAGTCGTTGATCTAGGCCTCTTTCAAGATCGATGGTTTGTCAAGTCTTACTCTTCACACTTTTGCCACATTTGTCCATACGCCGCCAGATATAGCCTGGTCCTCTAAATTATCATATCTCCTTAGCGACATAGCCTTTCTCTAAAGTTTCGACACTTAGATATCATTTGAAAATTGTTATGGTGATAACATTGGCTCCTACTGGGGATGTTATCCTCCCTGTGAGGTAGCAAAGAACTGTAGACTAAGTGACTTCCCATTGGGCTATGATTTATCAATGTGATCTGAATCTGTTGATCTTTATTCGAAAACTTACAATCTATCCAGCATAGCTCAGGGCCTTCACCTCGGGTTCAACTATGTTGCCTTTATTTCAATCTCTCATGCGTAAAGGAAAAAGTAGAACGATTATATACAATGAATGGTGGGGTGATGATTTTTTCAAACAATGTAATGCTTGAGGAACCTGCCATTCACAGGCCCTCCTCTAGCGAGTTCTCCATTACTTGCCTCCAACAAACAGGCGTTGCTCCCACGGTAAGTTGGGACTTTGAACAGACCTAGCCATAGGTTATCAAATTTCCCATGTTTACCTTTATCTTTGTTTCTAGCGTCCCATTTTAGTACCCAGTCTCCTATTTTGAAGTCATCTACCTTGGTATGTCTGTCGAAAGCTTCTTTGATCTTGTCTTGACGAAGTTGGGCATTATTGAATGCCTTTTCTCTTGTCTGTTGTACGTTGATGAGCTCATCATCTCTTCTCTGAATGGCATTTGTTTTTGCTTCTTTCTCCTGTAACAACTTCATCACTAGCAATCCCAATGTAGTAGGAAAGATGGCTTCTGTACCATAAACGATCTAGAAAGGAGATGTGGAAATAGATCTTTTTGGGGATATCTTGTCAGCCCACAGCGCATGAATGATCTTTTTGTGCCACGCCTTTTTGTTTTCTTGCCGCAATTTTTTTATGATTCTGACCAAGCTTTTATTCGAAGACTCATCCAATCCGTTCCCCTGAGGATAATATGACGTGGAATGACCAAGGGTAATGTTGTAATCACTGCAGACTTTTTCCAATTTTTTAGACTTAAAGACCACTGCATTGTCTGTTATAATCTTGATCAGGCATCCGAATCTAGACAGGATATTGTCTTCTAAGAATCAAATGATAACATCATTTGTAGCCTGTCTAGCGGGAACAACCTCGATCCACTAAGTAAAATAATATGTTGCAGTCAGGATCCATTTGTGCTGAGCCGAGGACTGTGGATGTATCTCCCCTATAAAATCTAGGCCCCATTTTCTGAAAGGAGATTCTACTGAAATGGGTTTTAGCGGCAGAGATTGTAATTTTCCTTTCCCATCGAAGATTTGACATTCATGGCACTTTGAAACTTCTTTATAAACATCAGGAAAAATGCTAGGCCAATAAAAAACAGCTCTCAAAATCTTGTGTAAAGTCGTCTTTCAATAATGATGACCTCCACAGTCACCTTTGTGGAACTCTTTGATGGTTTTCTCTGCTTCTTCTTATATCAAACAACTCAATAAAATTTCCCCTAGATCTTTCCAGTATAGCAATTCATTTACTATACAAAATTTTGTTGCCTTCAGTTTCAAAAATCTAGCCTTTGTTTTACTATACTCAGGAGGAGCCTGCAGAATTTTCAACACAAAAATGATATCTACATACCATGCAGAGTCAAGAAACTTCTGATATATTTGTGGAGTCGCCCTTCCTTCCTCTACTGCATGGTCTGACAGATTTGCAGTGAAATTTATTCCCAAGAGTTCGCAGTTTGTTTGTTCCATCAGTCTAGCAAGTCCATGTCCTTTGATCAACTTCGTGGGCTTGATTTCAAGATCGTATTCTAACAGCACCACAATCCATTTTCCTCTCTTCCCTTCAGGATCAGGCTGTGTCAAGATGTCCTTTACTGAGTTGTTGGGAACATAATCCGTGGTATGTGAATGTAGGATGTAAACCCTGAATTCTTTCAATACCTTGACCAAAGCATACACTTTCTTATCCATGATATCATATTTTAAAGGAGCATCTCTCAATTTTTTATTGTAGTATGCTATGGGCTTCTCGAAATTTTGGTCATCTTTCTGGAGTAATACACCTGCAATTGTGTGTTCTGAGGAAAATGAGAACAATATGAAATCTTTCCCAAAATTTCAACTAGCAAATACATGAGCCTTTGTCAATGCCACCTTGATTTCTTCAAAGGACTTTCTCGCTTCAGGAATCCATTTTATTTCATTTCCCTTTTTTATCATGTTGGTGATGTGTTTTATGATTTCAGCTAAATTTGGGATAAACCTTCTCAGAAATTTTACTTTCCCCAGGAAAGATTGTACCTCATTTTTTTCTTCTAGGTATGTCGATTTTCAATATCCTTTCAACTCTGTTGGGGTCCACCTTTATCCCTTCCTTCGAAATAATGTGTCCTAAGATCTTCCCTTCTTCCATGGAAAAATTTGAATTTTTGGATTTAGTGATATGCCAAACTTCCTGCATTTTTCAAACACCCTCCTGAGATGCTTGAGGTGTTCTTCATCCGAGGAAGAATACACGGTAATGTCATCAAGGTAGATAACAATGAATTTATATTTTTCTTCAGCAAAATCTATATCCATAGCTCTTTGAAATGTCACCCCTGCATTCATAAGCCCAAAAGGCATTTTTGCATACATAAACGTTCCCCATGGTGTAGTGAATGCAGTCTTTTCCTGGTCATCGAGGTGCACCATAATCTGATTATATCCAGAGAAACCATCTAGCATTGACATCCTTTGATATCCCACTACCTTATGTAGAATGTAATCCATTTTAGGCAATGGATAGTTGTCCTTTAGAGACACCTTATTTAGATTCCTGAAGTCTACACAGCCTAATTTCTCCACTCTTTTTTCGGATTGGTACCAGATTTTCCACCCATTTGGAAAACCTCGGGGACACTATGATTTTTGCTTCAAATGGCTTCTTTAATTCCTTTTCTATCAATGGTAATAGCAGAGGGTTTATTCTTCTTAATTTATGTTTGAATGGCTTGTGATCTTCTTTAATTGGGATAACATGTTGGATTATACTGGTATCATAGACTTTTAGATCATCATAGCTCCAAGAAAAAACGTCATGGAATTATTTCATTAATTTGACATACCTCTCTTTGACTTCAGGGTTGAGTTTCCTGGACAGATTCATGATCTTTGGATCCTCTGGGGTCCCAATATTGCAATCTTCCACGTCCCCTTCATTTACTGTGATCTTCAAACTTCTGGCTATGTCATTGTTATCAAAAAGTTTCTCTAATGGTACCAGGCCCTTGGGGATGATATTACTCTTTAGTTGAACGATATCTCTGCCAGCAATCTAATTGTCAAAATATCCTTCTTTCGTTAAAGTGGTTGCATCTACCTCATCATCACAATATTCCTCAACAATGTTCAAATTCTCGAACTCGTTCTCCATTTTGAGGAAACTTTCTATCTGCTTGTCATTTTTGAACACTTGCCAGTGCTTCATATTGTCTGGTACTATTGGCATGTACTTCACCTCCACCTTGTAGTTTTTCTCAAGAAAAATTGGAACTCTTAAAATTGTTGTTGAAGTGGCCAGGGCATCAACAACCTGATTTTGTTCTCTTGGAATTATTGAGAGATTGCATTCTTGAAATTTCTCAAGGAGTTCTAGTACCAGATTTCTATAATCCCTCAATCTGGATTGTTTTTCTTGGTAGATGCCTTTGATTTGATTTATAATTAGCTCAGAATATCCATGTACAACAATTCTTTTGGCACCCAGCTCTTCTAAAACTTTTAATCCCAATATCAACGCTTCATATTCAGCCATGTTATTAGTGCATTCAAAAACAAGTTTGTAGGAACACAATTTTGAGTCTCCTTTAGGGTGGTTGATCCATACGCCAACTCCAGCTCCTTCACTACATGCAGCTCCATCGAAATTCATCTTCCATAATTGGTCCTCTGCATCATCTTGTTGTTCTAAAGGTTCCTCCATTTTCCCTTTAAGCTCATCTTTGTCAGCCATAACGATTTTTGTTTCTTCTTCTTCAGAGCACAGGTCATTGAAGAAGATGGAAGATCCTAATTCAGTCTCCATTGAATAGATAAGATGATTGCTAGGCTGTGATTTATTGTTGACCATATATTTAAGCAAAACCTCCCTGTACAGTCTTCTGTATTGACCAAAGACAGGAATAGTAGCATAAGACATATCAATCTGGAGAGTTCCTTTCAATTTTGCAGCCCATGATCTGGACAACAGCAKGWCGGACTTTGGAGGGATATCAATGACTACTAMATCCATAATCATATTCTTTGTTGGGATTTSTGCCAAGGACACCACCAGGTCTTTGATCATGCCAAGGCATTTCACTTTTCTTGAATCAAAGGAGAACATATCTTTATAAGGTCTTGTGACATCAAGGCCCAATTGGTCCATGACCACTTTGGGCATCAGGTTGTGAGATGCTCCAGAATATGGCATAGCATTGTGTAGATTCATGTCGTGGATCTTCAAACTGACATAAAAAGGAGGAACTTCTTCATTTTCACTGCTTTCTTCTACTCTTGGCCCAAATAAGATGGTTGGGTGATCATCTTGTTTGTTCGGGGTGTCAAAGGTTTGCCACATATTAAGAATCTTGATGATCTGATTTCTGTACTCACTATTCTTAATCAATTCATTAAATGGTACTGAAATTTTTATCTTATCCATTTCACGTTCGAAATCAAAAGAGGATGGAATTTTTTCTACCTCTTTGGTGACTACTTCTTTCCTAGTCAATAACCTCTTCTAGGGTTCTTCCTTTTGCTTCCCCTTTTCCACAGTATATTTCGCAACAGAATCTTTCACAGTGGAGTCCTTTGCGGTTGAATCTTTTGCAACAAAATATTTTTTGGTATGACTAGAAGAAGGTATTTTGTTCTGAGCTTCTTTGGAGGGATTCCCCTTTGGGGGATTACCCTTTGGAGGGTTCAGGGGTATCTTTTTATTTCGGAGGTTATATTGCCTTTGGAATTGCATGATGGCGTTTTGTAATCCGGTCTCATAGTCTTCCTTTTCTACTGATACCCTTTCCTCTTCATCTTGCAAAAAGATCTCACTTGCGTCCATGAACTGGTCATGTTCTTCTTTGGTCAAAAATATCTTTGTCTCTTTATCATAACAGCAGTTCATATTATCTTCGAAATATCCATCATAACCCTCATTTACATAATTATTTTGGAAGGCAGGCCCGATTTGTTGTTCCCTTTGATTTCCTTGATTTTCCTGGTTTCCTGATTTTCCTGGTTTCCCAAATTTGTTGGATCTGCTTGATTGGCCTAATTTCCCTGATTTATTTGCCTAATCTTTGGAATAGCCGGTCTCCTCAGATTTCTGGGAGGACGATCAACATGTTCTCTGGGGTTAGGCCTATTTCCTAGAGTCATCCTTTCCATCATCCGCTCCATGTTCCTCATCATCGCTTCGAATCTTTCTTATGATGTTTGAGATGTCGAAGGATATGTTTTGTCTTGATATTTGTTTGTGTCTATGCCAGCATTAGTTTTCATATTCCCTGAAGCCATTAGGTTCACTTCTACCTCTATAACATCAGTCGTCATATCGTCCAATGTGGTAGATCTTCTTTCTCTTAATAATGAAGAAAAGTCGCTTTCAAAAGAATCATCATATTTGAGTTGAGCAGCCGTGGGGGGGGTGGGGTTTACTTCATCAGGAATAGCATTATACGCCTTCATGAAACTAGACGAAAACTCATGTACCGTCTCATCAGGTGATCTCTTCATATTGTTATACCGGGTCAACAACTGAAGGGGATTTTTGTTATCCCCCCATTTTGAAAGGAAGTTTGTCTCAAAGGCTTTGAAATCTGTGATACTACCTGTTGGAAGGTCTCTGAACCACTTCCTCACATCTCCTGCAAGGCTTTGTGTAAACAACCTCATATTCACATATTCATAGTCCACTTCTTCCAAGTCTATGAAATCATTAAACCAATCTAGATGTTTTTGGGCTGATATGTTACCTTCGGCATGATATAGTTTAATCCTCAGATTGTAATCTTGAGGCAGATCATGTAGTTGAGCGGGTAAAATGAGGGGAAAAATCTAGCTGCCATAGCTTTTTTGAGGGGTCAGAGTGGACGTTGGTTCTGAGAAGGGGTCACTACAGGCTTGACAGATGCGGCTAAAACTAGATCTTGGAATCTCTTTTTGTCAAAGATGGTCTCGCTTAGACAAGATTCAGACTTAGTTCTGAATAAGGATTGTTCAAATTTCACATCAAATTCAAGGTCTTCGATGCTAGTCACTACGTCCCTAAGCAAGGACAGATATCGGTCTGGGTGCAACACTGGGGTCATAGGCCTTTCTTTTCTTCTATGTACAGGCTTCTCAGGGTCAGACACAGGGATTGCAACTTCTGGGTCTGGATTTCTCCTAGTGTGAACTTTCTTAGGAGCCAGGATTTTTATCTCACAAGGTCTGGTGCAACTGGTCACTAAATAATGGAGTCACCAGGGTAAAAATAATCTCATCCAATAAGGTATTTGATCCACTGTCACCCTCAGGAATCAAACTAAATCTTTAAGTCGTTTTCCCAGGGAAGATTATTTCAATTTCGTCCCCGGCAACGGCGCCAGAATGTTAGCACTCTGTAAATTTTGTCTGGTTGAATAGACAAACGACAGAGGTAACTGTTTCAACCAGCTTTAGAGCTGAGGCACTAGCCTTCTCAACTCAGAGAGGGCTCTCTCGTGTCACTTGATATTTCTTTAGGAATTGGTGGCTAGACTAGGTTTGTTTTGGGGGTTTTTTAATAAAATTGTTGGCAAGGAAGGGGAGAAATACACAGGGCTATGGAGTCAAAATTCTGAAAGTGAACGAAAACAATGCATCCACCAATAGAACTCTCCAAAGGATAAAGGCTAAACGAGGCGATGAATCTGAGTTATTCTTAAATTTAAATAGAGTGTAGGAAGATAAAGAAAACAAATAACTGCATCAGAGCATTACCGAAATGAAATTATGAATTAGTTAAGAGGACAATCACACAGTTTAAATTGCTTAAGCCAAGAGCATCACAAGATGAATTCCGGGCCTTTAACTCTCCAATTTAAACAGAAGAAAATGTAAATGAAGTAACAGGTCACAGGAAATACATACGATGAAAGGAAACAAATCTCATATCACCACCCTTTAGAATCTTTTCATAGAGACTTCAAAATCTTTTGCATTTATATTATATTCAGATTCAGAAAATTTACAAAATAGAGTCTGATACAACCAAAAGGTGCTCTTTCACTTCTACCAACATTAATTCATTCAAGTATCCCGGTACTTATACAATTTGACCAAAATAAATGAAATTGAATCATTTCAGCTTCCAAAACAGTTTCGACTGACAGTTTCGGTATATGAAACGATTTACAATGATTGACAAAAATGTTTCAAAATTATGGGCAATTTCTCTGACTGTTCGGTTTCTTTTCCGCCCTCTATCTCGCTCTAGTCTTCTGTCGGATCTGCAAATTTTATGACACTAGGGAATCACTTACTGGCTCCAACGATATTGCACATTGTCTTACCCAGCCGCACGATTTCCTTCCATTGCAAATCAAAGGGGATTCTGCAATCCATCATCTCTTTAATAAAAATCTCCAAGTCAATGCACGTGGCATAGGACATAGTCGGCATGCCGACTTTCACTGTTTTGAACTTATTCAAAATTTCAAAGTCTGTGGCCAAATATTCTACCAAACTTGCGCCTTTCAGACTTTCTTCCATCGCTTCAAATTTAGAATGGTCCATTATGCATTGCATGAGGAGAGTATTGTAATCTTCCTGATTGTATAATGAACCTTTGCCATCCCAAAATGATGGGAAGCCTTTCATAAACAATTGTTCAAATGCATATTTAAACCCCTGTATGTTGTGCTCCATCTGCATATCTTTTTTTTGGACCGATCTGAGCATGTTATGTTTGGCGATGATTTTCCTAGCCGAAATGATCAACGCAATCCTGTCTTTTACCCCGAAATTTTGAAGATCGACAGTTGGCACAAAATTTAGCAAGTCAATAGCATTTTGGGCCCATTCTGAGGGATTCTTGGCTAACACTTCATTAACAACAACACACCTACTCAGAGCTGTAGCAGCCACACTGTCTTTATCATTTATAAAATTTAGATAAACCCTGAATTTAGCAGCTTCCGCAGCAATAACATCCCATATGACATGTTTGGCTCCCTACAATAATGTTTTGCCTTTTAACCTGGTTTTCAACTTGCTCACTGTCTCTTGCAAATCTTGATTATCTCTGGGAAGTTGAGCCATCTTCTCATATTTCACCTTCATCTCTTGTTTCAAATTTTCTATAACCTCGTTGAGACCTTTGATCTCCCTTGTTTTGATGCTTACCTGGGACATAGCTTGGACCAACCCTTCAGTGCTAGATCCAGCCTCTGTATTAGTAGGTACAATGACAACCATATCTGATGTCATTGTCTATGCTTGTGACCAATTCTCTTTCTCTTTTTCCAAATTCAACACTTTAGCTTTGTAATTGAGTGCCTCTTGTCTGGATGTTTCTTTCTCCTATTCCAAAGAAGTCAGTTATGTTGTTTGTGGATGGTCTGTAGGTGAAATCTTCAGCCTTTTCTTTAAGCTTTGGATCATATTATCCTTTTCATCCAGAGAATCTTTCACCCCTTGAGGACCTTCAGACTCTATCCTTTTGACCTATGTCATCCAGACTTTGCTAGATGTCTTTTCCTATTTCAATTTTCCATCTAGTTTGAGTGCATGTGTTGTCAATATTGCAACCCTCAGACCTAAACTCAGATAATAAGAATATAACATATCGTTGACATTTCTGTGGAACTTTACTTTGTCAGGGGAACCAATATTTTCATAGTGCATTTTGATCTCAGATACCTTATCATCATCAGCCACTGCTATGTTAAATGTTTTATTTTCCACATCTCTGACTGAGAGTAAGGAAGCTTTAAACTGGGAATTCTTTTCCACTTCAGGCAAAAGGTCCCTCATTTAACTGTTGGCCATACTTCCCTTCACAGTGTACCAGTTCATTAAATCTTCCTTGGACTGATCAACCGCCCCAGGTGTATAGCTAAATATGTGTTTCTTGCTACTAAAAACCTTCGTGTTGCTTTCAGTTTGTGGATTATTTTATGTACCTGCCTCTTCGTTATTGGTCACACCTTATATCATTTCCATGTATGTTTTCTCTTTGGGATCTTCTTCTTCCAGGTCAACTATTTGAGAGGATGATGTGATTTTCATTTTCTTGAGAATATCTTGTTAGTTGTCGGCGCCCAGGGCCTCTGAACTGCTCATTTTATTGTAGACGCTCATTTTAGGAGCTTTGACAATCAACCTAGGAGAAAGTTTATGTGTTGGGCTCTGCTGAGAAGATAGCTCTGTTTGTTTTGTTTGATCATGCTACATATTGACCTCCATATCTACACAGGTTTCTAGATTGGCCAACTTATCGAATACTTCAACATGCTCGTGTTCATAGGGGCCTCGTCTGCTTGCCAATCTCCTTTTTGATATGATCTAGTGCGAGTCATATTTTCTTCCTTGTAGCTGTGTGAACCCAAATTCATTGAGTTTGGATTGAATCTGAAGAAAACAGGACTTGTTCTTCACCACAAAGGGACCTACTATGAAAGGAAATTTTAGATTTGAAGCCTTTTGTGCTTTCAAAAAATGCTCAGTCTCTGAGATGATCCTCTGTCTTATGAACTCCAAAGAAAATACTGTAGGAGTCAGAAAAATTGGTAAAAGGTAAGGTCCTTATTGGTAGCCATATACCCAAATCACAGTGGATTGTATGAACAACATCCAGTATCCTACTCTGCTCTCTGGATTTGGTTTCAAACTGCTTTTCATTTCTTCCAGGACCCTTGGCAAGTCCGAACCGAAAATAAGACTGTACACCCTGGACATAATCTTATTGATGAAAAAAAGCATGGTGATTCTTTTACACTCGGTTGAAATAAATGCAATCTCAGGAAATTCGGTTCTGTTAGATTCCAGGAACATTCTCAACAAGTGTGTGTAGTATCTGAAGCGCCTCAGTGAATTGAAGTTCATTAGCTGCTGATGCATATTGTCAACAATAAATTTGTCAAAATTGACACACACTGACTGACCAAACTCTGACATAAATAAATTCAACAAGAAACCTAACATGACTTATACCACAAACTTGTCATTTTCCAACCCCAAAATTTGACTCAACAGATAACAAGCCCACTGGGCTTTGATGACCATGACACTTACACTGGCAGGTAATGACAGACTCTCTAAATGGTGTTCAGGTTTGACGATGGTTTGCAGAAACCGGGTTTTTACTTCTGGTGGGCATTCTCTATAAACTGTGATCATCTTTTGTTCCTCGAAGGGCTCTGACACTGTGGAGGGGGAATCTGGTATACTGAGGGTGTGCCAGAGTGATTGAATGTCTATTTCACATAAAACCTCTGACCCTAATTTATTCAAAATGACTCTTTCTTCCTGAGAATACCGCTCTGCGCACCAGCTTACAAATTCAGGTAAAGGAAAGACTACTTCTACGATGTAAGGGGTGATGGAGGCTTGATTCGCTTCGAGGAAAGGTATGTGCGTTCCAACTTTGTCCAATAAATTCGATTTGGACACAGAAATGGGTGAGATTGTTATCTATGTGTCGAAAACGTCGAAGTCTCTATCAATTAGGGTTTCTTCTACGGAGGAGATGTCTTGCTCATTTACGGATAAGACAACAGGATTAGCGGCCATGGTGAAAATACCTGTTGAGCGGCGAAAGAAGCACGAACCTGGTTCAGATCCTGAGCTTGAGTTTCAAATGGATGCTTTGCGCCAAATTTCTGAATGTTTGAATGCTTCAAGTTATCATAAACTAATGTCAGGGGGTCCTCCTTTTATAGGTATCTATTTACATCGGGGGTTGGAGAAAACAGTTTTAGGTGAACCACTTTTCGCCCCGATGTGCCTCTGAGGGTGCCACGCATCCATGATTTAAACCATGACAGTTTTCCCCAGCCCTCCCTTGATTCATTAATCTTTGTGCTACTTCAATCGTCGATATTAGTTTCAGCCGTTGATTTGGGCCACTTTAAGATCTGCGATCCACATTCACCCAACGACTTTGGCATCGGGGGTTGGAGAATGTGGTTTTAGTCAGACTGTGTTTTTCCCCGATGTACCTCTAGAGGTGCCACGCGTTCACCGATAAAACCATGACGGTTTTCCCCGGCCCGCCCTCGATTGCTTAACCTTCACGCTATTTCAATCCCCGATATGCGCCTTAGTCGTTGATCCGGGCCGCTTTCAAGATCGATAGTTTGTCGAGTCTTACTCTTCACACTTTCACCACATTTGTCCATACGCCGCCAGATATAGCCTGGTCCTCTAAATTATCATATCTCCTTAGTGACATAGCCTTTCGCTAAAATTTTGACACTTGGATACCATTTGAAAATTGTTATGGTGATAACACTATGAATGGCCGCGGGCACGGAGAAAATACCCCTTGGTCGGTTATCTCTTGCAACTATTTCTTTGTCGCGGGGTTTGGGTGCTCTATGTTCCTCCAACTACTAAGCTATGAATTCTATGAATGGGCATGGGCACGGGCAAAGGGCAAAGTTTAATGTTTGGTAATTTTTTGATTTGGTTTTTTAATTTTTATGTTTTTATGGTGGTTAGGGGTTATAAATTTAAAGGGTATGCAACTTAAAATTTATAGGCCTATAAATAATATTTGGAGTAAAAGGAATCATGGTTTATTAGAGTTATGTGAGTTAAAAGGGTTAGGTATTATCATTTATAAGGGTTGCTAGTTATACATGTTAGGAGTTTAGGGGTTTGGGGTGATGGAAATTATAATAGTTAGATGTTATGGGGTTATGTATGACATTTATAGAGGTTATAAGTTGTAGGTGGCATGGGTTAGATTAGAGGTTATATAGGCGTTAGTGGTGATAAGTTTTATGGGGATTAGGGGTTATGATGTTTAAACATATTAACGTTAAAGAGTATATGTTCTAGTGGTATGGTTTATAAGGGTTGGGGATATATGTCTTAAGTTTTATATTGAGTTTTTTAAGGGTGAGGGTTTATACAAGTTACATGTATGTTTTCATAAGGATTATGTGTTAGGTATATATGTTTGGGGGTGGTGGTTACAAGGTTTGGTGTTCTAGAGTTATAGGAGTTAAGGGCTTAAGGGAGTTATAGGAGTGCAAGCCACGTGTGTTAGCAAGTGCACTGAGATAGTCAACATTCGCCGCTATAGCGACGAACTTTCGTAGCAATAGCGACGATAATCGCGGCCAAATTAATAAAAAAATGAAAAAAAAATGCTTAACATACTACATATTTTTCGACGAATGTAAGAAACGTGGAAAAGTTTCATGGAAAAATATGCCCATATGTAGAAGTGGGTCTTGCACTACATGCGTCATTGACAAACCAACCAGTAAGAACCAAGGCATGTACACCCCTCTTCCTACACTCGACATGCCATGGGAATCCATCTGACATGATAGAGTTTTATTATTATTTGATGACCAATTAAATGATTTGTAATATTATTTTAAAATCTTTGACTCATAAAAAATGATCACTAAAATATTATTATTTTATTTGAGGTGGTTGAACCTAGAACTCTATAAATAAATTAAAAAAAATTAAAAATAAATAAAAATAAAAATAAAATGTATATATATATATATATATTCTTCTTTCTATTTTGGAGTAAATTTATTTTGTATGTTGTGTGAGACATTTTTGTGATAGATTGGAGCTATTTCTATGCATGCAAAGGATTGGTTAGAAGAATCAAGTGAAACTTCTTCCAAGTATGAATAATTATATGTAATACCTCTTTATCATAGTTATTTTGTTTATTACTTTAGTTATTTCTAAATTAGTTGCTTTCCAAAGTTATGTAGTACCTAAGCTAGAAAATCCTAAGGAAATAACACTTAAATCCAATTTTGAAATTATCATATTTCTTATATATTCTCTTGCATATCTTATTCTTTTAATTCATCTAATAAGAAACCTTGTGGCATGCTATAGAGCAGCCCTAAAAATCCTCAAGCCTAGACTATGTTAGGCCATCATCATAAGATTCGAATAGAGTCTATTAACCCAATGATAAATAGGCACTAGTTTCTCCCTCTCTCATCCACTTAATTTTTTATTTTTCAACTTGCTTCTTTGTTGAAAATTTTATAAATTCTCTTTATACATACATGTAGTTCATATTTGTTATCGCACAAATTGTAGGTTGGGAAAACCTTGACCCAATTCACAAGATGGCGATAATTGTGGGAGAGTCTACCCATTGTTACCTTAGATAAAACATCCCCTCGCTTTAGTGAAGGAGATATCCTACACAAGGGGGGAATCTCGAGTGACCCTAGGGGGAAATGAGATGGAAAGTGAGGTTATGGAAGTGATACCCCTATAGGTCAAACTACTGAGTAGAGAAATGGATTGGAAACAAGTCTCAGAGATGGTTAATTATTGCCAAGTGCTTGAGTACCTGTGGAAGATAGTTGTACATGCCCAAGACACAAGAAGAGACAAGTATACAAGCTCAAAGATTAAGTGGACAAACAAGTTAATATTGTTGTCCCAAACTACAACAATAAACAAGAGTATATATTAACAATAAATAAAGCTAATTACTGCATATTTAACCACTCGAAGCATTAAATATTTATTGAGAGATGAAGCACAAAACATGTAGATTAATTCCCAATACTTTAGCACAAACTTTAGTGCTACATTAGCAAGTTTCAACCACTAAAACAAGAAAGTGATCCGACAAAAATTTCACCAATTAGCAGTAGAAACATAGTGATGGCGTACTAGCAAATTTCCACGATTAAAATTCAAGTTAAATTTAGAGATATAAAGTGATGTGTTGCAGCCCTAATGGTTGCAATTTTTATTTAGTTGTAGCTCAAAGTATACTAGGCCAATCAAGATGCCCTAGAGGCTTTAGCAAGATTAAAGCATCAAGAAAAGATTCCAACTTGAACAAGATCAATATCTCTCTAAATTATGTTTACCAATGCGAGTAATTTATTCTCCAATGCAATAAATGATTAGTGCCTTGCCAAATGGGTTATTGACTCTTGTATTAAGTTAGGACTACTAAATCGCAAGGGGTGTAATCCCTTTTACTCCCTTGAGATAGCAACCCTGACAAGGTAAACTCTAGGAGGGTGTAAACCCTTTTACTCCTCCTAGCAACCTTTGCAATAGCCTTTTGAACAAACAATAATAATAAAACTTGGTGGAGGGTGTATACCCTTATACTCCTCCAAGGATCTAGCCAATAACAACCATAGAACAAGAAATAAACCTAACAAAGTGCAGATTTTCCTTACCAATTCAAAAAAATGCCAAGACAAACCCTAGTTACCAAGCATTCTTCATCACCAAAGTAAGAGAAAGAACCTCCAAGAGATAGTGCACCACTTCATTTCATAAGACAAGAGATAAACCATATCACAAGAGA
>ML795367.1:82425-93502 GCA_009831015.1 Picea engelmannii
GATTCAAAATGTTATCGTACAAATTGTAGGTTGGACAAATCTCGACCCAATCCACGAGATGGAGATAATTGTGGAAGAGTCTACCCACTATCACCTTAGATAAACCCTCCCCTTGCTTTAGTGAAGGAGAAATCCTACACAAGGGGGAAATCTTGGGTGACCCTAGGGGGAAATGAGATGGAAAGTAAGGTTATGGAAGTGATACCCCTATAGGTCAAACTACAAAGTAGAGAAATGGCTTGAAAACAAGTCTCAGAGATGGTTAATAATTCCCAAGTGCTTGAGTATGTGCAGAAGATAGTTGTACTTGCCAGAGACACGAAAAGAGACAAGTATACAAGCTCAAAGATTAAGTGTACAAGCAAGTTAAGCTTGTTGTCCCAAACTACAATAGTAAACAAGAGCATATATCAGCAAGGAATAAAGCTAATTACTACATATCTAACCACTCAAAGCATTCAAGATTTATTGAGAGATGAAGCACAACACATGTAGATTAATTTCCAATACTTTAGAACAAACTTTAGTGGTATTAGAGGGTTGTTGTATGACGTTTTCAGAGTATGTTTGTAACAACCAAATGGTTGTAGCAAAGATTTGCTACAGCAGCAAGTTTCAACCACTAAAATAAGCAAGTAATTCGACAAAACGTTCACCAATTAGAAGTGGAAAGATAGTGATGGCTTACTAGAAAATTTTCACGGTTCAAGTGCAAGTTAAATTTAAAGATATAAAGTGATTTGATGCAGCCCCAATGGCTGTAGCTTTTATTTATTTATAGATCAAAGTTTACTAGGCCAATCAAGACGCCCTAGAGGTTTTAGCAAGCTTAAAGCATCAAGAAAATATTCCAACTTGAACAAGATCAATATCTATCTAAATTATGTTTACCAATGCAAGTAATTTATTTGTCCAATGCAATAAATGATTAGTGTCTTGTCAATTGGGTTATGGAGTCTTCTTGTATTAAGTTATGACTACTAAATCTCAAGGGGTATAAGCCTTTTTACTCCCTTCAGATAGCAACCCTAACCACGTAAAGTCTAGGAGGGTGAAACCATTTTACTCCTAGCAACCTTTGCAATAGCCTTTTGAACAAACAATCATGATAAAACTTGGTGGAGGGTGTATACCTTTATACTCCTCCAAGGATCTAGCCAATAACAACCATGGAACAAGAAAGAAACCTAACAAAGTGCAGATTTTCCTTACCAAATCCAAAAAATGCCAAGACAAACCCTAATTACCAAGTATTCTTCATCACCAAAGCAAGAGAAAGAACCTCCAAGAGATAGTGCACCACTTCATTCCATAAGACAAGAGATAAACCATATCACAAGAGGAAGAGAGAGGGAATGAATTTGCGCAAGAGGTATGCAAATTTCAGCCAAGTAGTCTTCTCACAATGGGAGAGCTATGATCAAAAGAAAAGAAAATTATCCTTATTTATACAAAAGTTCTAAAAAGTGTTTGTCCACTTAAGTTATGGTAAACCACAAAATAAGAGAGACATTTCCCTTTATTTTGCCCCTTTACACAATTAAATTCAAATTTAACTTAAAAATTACACATAAGAGACCCTAAAGATGACGTTGACGTTTTGGCACTTCTAGCAAGTTGTTTGATCTTTGAGGTGAAATGCTGGACCTCCAAAGGCCTCCCTCTCATGCACTAGGGTTTCCTCCATCAATCCAAGGCTTCTCTCCATCCAAATACCAAGTGTCAATCAAGTCAACGCCACCACCACCAAAACCTTAGCCCTAGGGTGACGTCAAGCCTCTCTAAAGTGGTGTTTTGACCTCCAAAGGCAAAACGTTGGGCTTGTAGGGGCTAGGTGAGATATTCTATGGTGTCTTTCAAGCCTCCAAAGGTTTTCATCATCATCTGGTGTGCAGGCCATGGTATCCACCATGTGGGCTTCATGCCCCAAGGAAGCCTAAGCTAGGCTTGTTCTTTCAAAATTGTCCACCAAGCAAGGTCTCAAAGACAATAAATACACCCTCCAAGGATCTCAAGTCAAACGTATCATGATAAATAAATCAAATCAATAAAAGAGTCACCTAAGCATGTGCATCAAAAATCACCTCATCAAATTAAACAAATGCTCAAAGACCCTATGCAACTTGTCAAGTTTAGGTATGGGAGAGTTGACAAAGTGACCTATTGGGTGAATCATTCCCCAAGTCAACGAATGTTTCCCAGGTGGACCCCCCTCTAAGCCATGTAGAGAAGATGAAGTGGATGGGGGCAAGACTTTTGGGCATGGGGTTCATGACTTACAAGGGATCGTAGTGTCTCATTTATGGATGCTTTTGTAGAGGGTGTGTTGCACCTTCGTTTTCAATGCATCCTTTTCCAAGCCCATTTAATGCCATTAATTAATTAAGGTCCAAAACATCTAGGTACTCCTTATGGGGTAACATATAGCTTGGGAGGTAGTACAATAGTGTCACTTGAAGGGAGAAGTACACATAGTGTCATGTGGATAAAGTCTAGCTTGTAATGCACTTGTGTAGATCCCTCAACAAGTAGGACATGTATATATATGTGTTTGTTTATGTAGGTCTTTGAATTTTTAGGAGAAACATTTTATGGTTCTCAAGACCTCTTTTAAGAGAGCATCTGGAAAGTTATGATTTGGCTTTTATCTTTTGCCAACTACATTCCCTTTAGGCCCTATGCCCCTTCTTTCCATGAAATGAGAGACAATCCCTTCTTGGGTCAATACACCCGAAAATCCGAAAAGATAAGGAGGCGTGGGGATGAAGTGTGGAAAGTGGTAAGTATAATTGAAAATGACACGATGACTTGTCAAAGGGACCTTCCAGCAGGAAACCCATCAATAAGGGTGACCACTTACTAGGGTGCAATGTCAACCACCAAGGTGAAACAGAGCAAAGAGCATAACTTCCAAGCAGAGGTTACATAATCAAAAACAATTTTAAATGCAACACACTCAAATATTGAAATGACACTCACCATAATACCTGGCTTGTACCTCATGGAGCAAGACCCAATGTCTTCTGAAAGAAAAATGATGTGGCGGATACCATCATGATGAATCTGAGATCTGTGGTGGTAAAGTAGGCCTATGTCTGTTCAAGTGGACGTTGTCAACCATTTGTCTCTCAGTCCTCCATGTCTGCAACCTGAGAGCCTCAAGACGTCAACTCCTTAGTTATCCCTGGAAAATAAGGATAACAATATTTATTGTGCATCTTAGATAATTTGTTGATTCCAGCTATAGTTTAGCCTTAGAATTTGCATTTTTAATTTGAAGTTAAATTACTATAGTTAAAGCTTGCTGAAAATTTCCACTTTGAAATTTTGTTTTAAACTTTGTGCATTTATGCATTTAGCTCATAAATTTTGGTTTTCATCTAATTTATTTGACCTAGGACCTCAATCTTAGACCATAAACTTGGTTACTTTTATACCTTTTTATGCTAGAAATTTCAACTATAAAATTTTTACTACGTTCTCAATAGTTTTGTTGTTTTTGCATATTTTATTTCAACACTTGTATTTTGCCTAGAAAGTCATATTTTGACATTAAAATTAAGCAAATTTCTAAACCAAACAATTTGAAAACTCAATTTATTTTCTGTTTTAGTTTAATTGTTGTTTCTAACAATTAAATCATTAGAAAATCAAGTTCCCAAAGTTGTTTAAGGTTTGAAAATTGTGCCCCGGATGGGGTGACACGAGGCACTGCGGTGACACTAGGCTTAGCACTAAGCCTGGGCATAAATGTCGATGGCCGCCACCCACAAGTCTGCATTTACGATGGTGGACGGCCATAGCTGCAGCTATACGACGAAGGGACTCCTCCCTCGCGCGACCATTTACACCCACAGCGCACTCAGCATGACAGGGGTTAAAGGCAGACAGGTGATCTCGGCCTCTGGTTATTTGTTTTCTTTTGTGCCTAGACAGAGCGGGACTGCTCCTGTTTCGGCTCTTCTCCTCGCATGGATGCTCTGGCGCAGTCCTGCACCCCTCTCGTCCTGGCTCACTCCCTTCTCGTTGCATTTTGGTAAGGATTCTCCTGGCATCTTGCTTTTTTGTGTGTCGGGACAGAGTCGGTCTGCTCTTGTTCTGCACCTGCAACCACTCTCGTCCAGGCTTATTAGCTTCTTGTTGCAACCGCTCTGTACATTCATACATTCCCCGGATACTATGGTTAGAAAGCGAGGCAGGCCTCGCCGTGGCTCGGCCTGGAATGCCCACAAGGCGCAGTGGCAACGGAAAGAGAAATTGGAACGTGCTCTGGCTTTGGCGACCTCCATTCTTCGGAAGAAGGCTCGGGCTGAGCAATTGGCGTTGCTCGCCACCATTGCAGAGTCGGGAGCCGGCTATAGTAGAGGAGCCACGACATTTAAGCCGAGAGACAGGCAGGAGGCTGGAGTTGAGGACGCGTTTCCCACCTGCTTCATGGAGGAAGATCCGTTTATGGAGGACCTGTCGACTGCAGAGGAGCTCTGCGCCATAGAGGCGACCCACTGGGATGAAAGCAGACCCAATTTGGCTCAGGAAGACGACATCCCCGACTGCATCGTTGAAGAAATTCCCTGGTCGGGTGACTACAGCCCCACCAGCCATGATATGCAGGCAACCAGAGCAGAGGTGAACGCGGATAACAAACACTCGGCGAGGAAGGCTGCAGGGGATGCTGCGGAGCCGATGGAGTTCGATGCTGGCATTGGAGCGACAGTGGAATTGAGGAATGTTCCCCTCAACGACGTGGGTGGCGGTATGCATGGCTCTCTCCTCCGTGTAGAGCATCTGGCTCTGGTGTTCGAACTCCGAGGCCACATGGCAGACCTGGAGCATAGGGCCCTTCTCATGGGCCAGCGCCTGGACTTGCTCCTCGACGCGTACTCCAATGCTCCAGCTCAGCGTAAGTGCCCCCTATGCGCGCAGGCTTTTGTCATCTCGGCTAGGTCCACATGGCAGACTGGCAAGGGCGACAGGTCACCGAGTACCTAGGTTTTTATGCTTTCTTGGTTCTTAGTCTTATCGTGTTACTGTTTTATGCTCATTTGGACTATAGACATCTGTCCTGGTTTCCTCCGGACAGGACAGATGCTACTTTCTTTCCTGTTTTATCATGCAACTGTTATTTGCTCCTCACTTATGCTGGTTTCCGGTAATCGGCAGCATTTTTGGTGACTTAGACCTATACCACTGTATATCTTGTCAAAAAAAATTGATAATCTAATATAGCAGGTTCCACTTTTTTATTTAAAAAAAAAAAAAGTTTCAAAATTGCATCTTAAAAATATTTTTAAGCCTCAAGCATTAGGGAGTTCATTCTAGAATTCCTGTTTCAATTTTAGCATTAAAAAATATGTGTTTTGCATCATCTCTCTTTCTGCAATTTATTTCCAGAATATGGTATTGAAGCATTCACTTCATGCTTAATTCATTTACATGCTTAACTCCTTAAAATTCACACTTAAACCTGAAACACTATTTCACTAAGACATCTCCAAGATTGAGATTTTGAAACAAATAAAGCAACACAAATTCACACATCATAAAAAGACTTGAAACCTAGTTTGAAACCATCACTTGTAAATCAACTTGAGTATTACTTCAACGATATTCCAAACAAGCACTTTGGTCCAATTAAAACCAACCTAAAGTGTGAGAAAGTTCTATTGTGGTGACAGTGGGTAGCCTTCCATAGTTACACAAACTAGCCTCTTGTGCTTGGGATTTTCACACGTAAGGGGTGCTAGATTTTGCTAGATTTTGTTGTAACACATCCCATAAGCAATAGGAATAATTCCAAGGCAGATAAGTTGTATATACATATAAATCATATCACTAAGGCAGAGAAGTTGTATATACATATAAATCATATTACTGGGATCAGACACCTTAAATTGATCGCTGTCTGCATCCACAATATGCATGGCATGCATACAAAATATAAACTTCTTAAGCAATCATGGGAAAATGATTCTAAAAATGTTGGGTAACCCTATCCACTGTGCAATCAACCTAGCCACCATATAACTGACAATAGACTCCAACCTAGCCACCATATAATTGACAATAGACTCCAACCTAGACACCATATAACTGACAAGGGAGTCCAATAGAGGTTAAATTTATCTGGCCATGCATATATTTTAATTGGCCAATACATTGGAAACATGATGTTAGAACTTCGCATATGGAGATCTTGACAACTCTTAACTACCAAACTTCTGACAGAGTTCGAAATTTTTGCCACTCTGAAATAACCACATCTCTGTAACATGTCAACTAACTGATACACAAACAGCATATACACAAAAGATTGTGCAGCTATTTATAGGTTTATATTCAGTAATATTTCAACTAACTGATACACAAACAGCACAAATGCAAAAAACTGTGCAGCTTTTTATAGGTTTATATTTAGTGCTATCAATTGGAATTTTTCCAGTTTAATATCCCTACAGATATACAAATATAAGTAATTTGGCATTGAGAAACCTCCCTTTAAGATAAAAATATCAACTCATAGCCAATTACAAGCATAGCGATAATCACCCATCCTTTCAACCTTGCCACATTAACAAAGATGCGAACACTAAACCCAATGAGCTCATTCAAATGAAAGTCCAGCTTAGCTTGTTCTGCTTACTTCATCATCAATCATGCAAGCCCTGCCTAACAATCTGACCACCAAATTCAAAACATCTTCGTAGACCCTATCAGAACAATTATATAAGTATAATCTAGACAACTCTACAGTTGCAAGGCATTTTAAGAACATTGAAGTAACTTTAAGATCATCTGCGGCATGCCCATTTTCTGGCTTCTTCGTTACTCTCAAAAGCATCACAATCTTCATCATCTTCATCAAACGGATCTTCTTCCTCAGACTCGTTGAAAAAGCTACTTTTGCATTCATCGTCAAGTTCAGATTCCTCTTCACTGGGATAGTCATTCAATGGGTTATTCTCATCTGCAACCAAAGACCCTCTCATTTAAAGCTGGAAAATTCTCTAATGTAATTAAGTACACAGATTCAAATTCCCGAACAAGTTGAACACTTATTAAAAAATAAATTTATTTTACCATTAGAGTCATCAGTATCGACTTCTGATTCTACCATATCACCATAGTAAAAATCATCTTCTTCCTCTACTTGCACCCTACAAAAAATAATAGTGCAAAGTTATACTTCTCTTCCAAGCTTTTAAAAGAGGAGACCAACAGATAGGCAAATCTACAGACAAATTGATAGAAAATGTAATGTTTCGTCAAATCTTACAGTGGATAGTCAGCTACAACATCTTCAGCCACGTTCCCTTCTTTTCCCAAGGTGTATACATCATAGACATAGTCTTCTGCACATAATCTAAATAATTACATTCACAATTCAATTTACTGCATATTTCTGCAGACATATGAATGAGCATGTGTGCAAAACCAATTTCAGGTAGAAGCAGAGACACCTTCTTCAGTAGTCCCAGAGGAACATAACTGAGCTTCAACTTCTGCTGCAGCAGAAGGTAGATATTCTCTCATCATAGGTAGGAAATTACACAAAAGTTGTCTTTCGTGATCTGACACAGCTTCACTACAGACAAAACAAAATGAAAATTAGTATTTTTTCTGTAACAATTCCAAGGCACAGTCCAAGTGATCAAGAGATATTACTTCCATCAGAGTTTAACAGTTTGAATATTGCAGGGGCATACTATGCAAAACATAATAAACCACGGTAGTGGCAAGTATCCCACAGACACAAAGATCGAAATATGAACTCCCAAACTCTAAATCAACTGAATAAGTATAATAGATCTCCTTAAAATATATTGAAGCCTTTGTCCTCAAAGAATCAACATGCAATGTTCACAGTGACTTATGAGCATTGGCATGCATGGCCCACTGTGACTGTGTACCATTTGAGAATAAAAAAGTCAAAATTGTTGAGATTTGGGTACTTTGGAAAGTAGTCCCTTTATGTTCTAATTTCACTTTGACATAGGAGTTTAAGTCAAAAGTGAAATATGTCACTTAAGTCATTAAAGTGACATTTAATTCACTTTATGGGTGAGTTAAAGGACATGAGGCAAACTAAGGAAAGTGGGTTTCCTAAGTGAGATTTTAGGATTAAATCTCACCCATTGATTAGACATGGCTAGATTGGATCTAGGCCATTGATCTTTTAGGGTTTGGCCAAAGAGAGGCTAAAGTAGGGAATAGGGCAAAGATGAGACTCATTCTTCACTTGAGAGATTTGAGAGGAGAGGAGGAGGAGAAGAGCTCTTGGGCGCATATCTTGAGGAGGAGAGGGCGCATGAGGCCAAGGCTTGAGGAGGAGCCATAGCTTGGTGGTAGCTTGCATGGAGAGGCTTCCATGGAGGAGTGGGCTACATCTTGAGGAGGGGCGCATTCATCTTGAGTAGGGGCGCATCTTGAGGAGAGGGCGCATCTAGCTTATGGGAGGTTCCCATCTCTTGGAGGAGACTCATTCACCATTGTGAGACGCACTCTAGAGTGTAGAGGGCGCAAGAGTGAAGGAGGGCACACACTTGTGGAGTTTTGCTAGAGGAGGGGCGCACTTGAGCATAGTGCGCACCATCACTTGGAGGGAGGCACTCTTGAGAGGAGGGCTCATGACCAAGGGAAAAGCAAAGGCAAGGCAAGGTTCAAAGGCACAAGCAAAGGGCAAAGGCAAAGCAAGAGGCAAGGAAAGGGGTCAAGGCATTAACAAAGGAAGAGGGGCGCCTAGCTTCAAGGGGCTAGAAAGAACATCTTCAAGGGACTCCAAAGCATCCGAGAAGAGTTGTTATTGTACCAGGTTCACTTGTATATGTTTTCCTTCTTGTACATTTTGTTTTGAGGCCTATTATATACATCTACTCCAAATTGGTTTTCCCCATGGGGGTTTTTCCAGGGTCATGTTGACCAAAAACTGATGTGTCAATTTCATGCATGCTTAGAATTGTTAGATCAGCATTTTAGAGTTGTAAAGATCCGAGGTGTGTTATGTGTTTCAGTATAATTGCATGTGCTAACATTGGAATGTAAAAACACTTGCAAGGGCACTTCAAATAACACTTAACCAAAGAAAATTATCAGCAGAAAGTTACCTAATTCTTTGCTGTCCTAAAAGGCAGCAAAGGACAGTTTTGGAAGATTAAACTTAGAGGTAAATTCTGGTCAAAGACATATCAGATTTAGCAGCCTGATAGTACCTCGTTTTTCTTCATGGTATCCAAGCCCTTGGTGGCAAAGACTTTCTGATTTCTAGTGCATTCAGTGGACAGTTTTTTGACAGCTTGTTGGCAGATTTTTGGACAGCCTGTTGGCAGAGTTAGTGGACAGCTTGTGGGCAGATTTGTTTGACAGTTGCAGGACTGATTCTTGACACTTGTGGACAGCCTCTTATCACACCTGCGTGGACAGGAGTGAAGCTGATTTTAGACAACCTCTTTTCACACCAGTTTTGTCAGGAGTGAGGTTGTAGTTTGACCGTCTCTTTTCACAACTATGTTGACAGGAGTGAGGCAGCACTCTTGTGCAGTTTTAGCATCAGTGTGAACTTTAGTGGACAACCATGTCAGTGTCCCAAATGCGAGAAGAGGATAGGCTAAACGGAGCTAGCAACTGATCCCCTTGGAAGACCAAGATCACTTTCACCTTGGAGGACCTTGAACTATGGGATATAGTTCAATCTCCCGTGGTGATTCCTCCTGCACCTGCTCCTTCACCATTGTTGGATGCAGATTTCAGGAAGAAAAACACCAAGGCGAAAAGGACTATTTGTGACGGTGTGAGAGACCACCTCATTCCACATTTGATTGGTAAAGACTATGCATTTGAGATGTGGGAGTCTTTATGCAAGCTTTACCAAAGTCCAAACCAGAACCAGAAGATGGTTCTGCAAGACGAGCTCAGGAGCATTCAGATGCTTGATTCCGAGTCGGTTACATCATTCCTTGGAAGATTCACTCAGATCAGAGATGAGCTAGCAGTCGTCGGAGAGATAGTGGACCTAGACTTTATGGCGAGGACAACTTTAAACAACTTTACCAAACCTTGGGGTTCATTTGTTCGAGGCATTGTTGCCCGGGAGGTTATGCCTACTTGGGAGAGACTTTGGGATGATTTCGTACAGGAGGAGACGAGATGCACCTCGAAGTCTTCAGGACAGCAGCGGATATCTCAGGGTGACGAGGACCTTGCTCTGTGGACTAAGGGAAAGAAGAAGACCGACAGAGGTGCTAGACAGGGTCCCAAGGGAAGGGGAAAACCACAGCAGAGTGGCAGTGGGCAAGAGAGAGACACGAGCACAGTGAGATGCTTTGCTTGTGGAGAGATGGGTCACTATGCAGGACAGTGTCCCAAGAAGAAGAAGAAGCAGCAGGATGGTACTGCAATGACAGCAGAGGAGGTTGAGTTTGCAGCTCAGTTTGCGAGGGAGTGTGCGTTCGTCAGTTGTTGTTCAGTTGATGCACCATCCAACATCAGGTGGGGAGAGAGAGTTGAGGAGGACCTATTGACTCAGAGTAGTGATTCAGAGGGAGCTCAGACTCAGTTTTCGAGGACACCATCTTCAGGGGTGACTGGTCCACCCGGGACAACTTCAGTTTCAAAGTTGTCGAGACAGAGGGTTGGTGCAGGGGCTTCAGAGCATCATAGATTGATGAGGAGGAGCAGCAGGGCACCACAGAGGCTTGAGCCTCACTTGGCCTCACTTGGCCATGGAGACGGGCAGATCAGCTTCAAGATCCACTTCAGGTGGAAGTCACTTGGTGAGAGGCCAAGTTAAGGATCTTGGTGAGATGCCAAGATCCAGATACTCTTGGTGAGATGCCAAGAGGGGGAGACTCTTGGTGAGATGCCAAGAGAGTGACTCTTGGTGAGATGCCAAGAGTAGTGACCGTTGGCGATATGCCAGGAGGTAGAAATCCTTGGTGGGAGACCAAGGTTGAGATCTTTGGTATGATACCAAGATCTAGGTGATCTTGGATAGGTGAAGATGCACTTTCATCTATAGATCACGCAGGTTGAACAGATCTGTGTCAGAGACTACTTTTGATGATCAGGGTACAGCTATACTCAC
>ML795367.1:118467-132897 GCA_009831015.1 Picea engelmannii
CTCAAAAGTGAAAAGTCATGTCTATAAGTGGGGCCGACCCCTCAAGTTTGCCTCTACAAATGTCAAAATCATGAAAATAATACATAAATGGTCACACATGTGGTGATGTCATGCCTCCAATGGGCTAGGAAGGCCACGTGTCAACGTTTGAGGTGCAAGTGTGGTGGAAGAATGCTATCCTATATCTCAAGTCATCACTAACATCCAAGTGGCAGCAAACCCCATCATCTTTGTCAAACCCTAGCATGATGTCATCATCTAAATGCCCAGTGTCCAAGGTGCAAGGGGAGGCGTCCCCAGACGAGAAGATTGTACATCTTCTCTATGTCCTCCAATCATTTCCTTGTGCAACGTCTTCCATCCAATGCATGATAGCCTCTGGGGTGTAGAGCCCAGGGTATGGGCTTCCTACCCATCTCTGTGCCACCATGACGATATCTGTCAAAAACAAGCCCATTTGTCCATCGTCCAAGGTCCAAAAGATGTGAAAGTCAATGTCTGAGTGTGTCAAGTCATTGGGTGACACAATACTCTGCATCACACGTGCCATATCCTGCAATAGAGGTACGCCTGGGGCATCCTTCAAAAACCATGTTAGGGGCATCCAAATAAAAAAAACGTATCAAATCAAGTCAAGCCAATGTTCATAAGATATGCCATTCCTCAAGTCATGCAAAGTAAGTTGTTACTTAAGATATAAGCCACATGAACAATTCACATCAGTATCCCCTTCGAATTTCACACTAGCTCAAAACTTTATGTAAATTGGCAAGTTTGAATATGGGAGGACCTTCATCTAACCCTATTAGGTGTGCCAACCAAAACAATGAAAGAAAAGACACGAGTAGAGGAATATGTCTAGAGGGAAGCAGTGAAAGAAAAGAAGCCTTCAAGAGTAAGTGTGATAGTGATATGGATCGAGGTTACTGTTGAGATTTGGATACCTTGGAAAGTGGTCCCCTTGTGTTTGTGAGTCTCTAAACACAAAGGGGGAGACTATTACCCTCATTCAATGTTGCCAGAGCGCGGAGCAGAGCGGGAGCGTTTTTAGGGAGCGGAGCATCGGGACAGTCATTTTCAAAAAATCCTCGGAAGCGAAGCGTCCCAGGTTCGTCTATTATATATATATATATATAAATTTTTATATATATTGCGTTTATATTAAAAAAAACATGCAGAAAGACAAATTAGCTGCAAAATGTATGAAAACATGCATATTTATACATTGTAACATTAAAATGGCATCCATAGTAGTAAGTAGTAGTACATCAATGATTAATCATTTGAGCATCAACCATATAGAATCTAGCAATTACAAACTTACAAACCAACATACAAATTTTTAAGCCATATAATAGAAAGTAGACCATTAAGTTATGGAATGAAATCAGTCATCTAGCAACTGTCAACAATAACATGAGTCATGACCAAATAGTTATAGTTACAAAATAGGCCATCTACATTGAATTATGAAGATCGAAAGGTCCAAAACAATAAAGTTTAAACCGTGCTAGACTCTAGAGTCTAGTTGCTAAATGCTATGAATCTATCATCTATAGACTGACATGTAAAGTAATGAAGCACCCCATGGAGCTTCCAGTGCAATGTTGCAGGAAGCGCCCATTTTGCACCCCGGAGCGAGCTTCCGAAATCCAAAAGCGGGCTTCCGGATTTCGGAAGCTCGCTCTAGGGGAAGCTTCCATGGAGAATCCGCTCGAAGCGACGTTCCGAGGGTGGAGCGGGGGGGGGCGCTTCCTGCAACATTGCCCTCATTACTTTACTTTATGTTCTAATTTCACTTTGACTTAAGAGTTTAAGTCAAAAGTGAAATATGTCACTTAAGTCATTAAAGTGACATTTAATTCACTTTGTGGGTGATTTAAAGGACATGAGGCAAACTAAGGAAAGTGGGTTGCCTAAGTGAGATTTTAGGATTAAATATCACCCATTGATTAGACATGGCTAGATTGGATCTAGGCCATTGATCTTTTAGGGTTTGTCCAAAGAGAGGCTAAAGGAGGGAATACGGCAAAGATGAGACTCATTCTTCACTTGAGAGATTTGAGAGGAGAGGAGAAGGAGAAGAGCTCTTGGGCACATTTCTTGAGGAGGAGAGGGCGCATGAGGTCAAGGGTTTGGGAGGAGCTTTAGCTTAGCACTAGTCTACCATGGAGTATGGGCTACACCTTAGAGGAGGGCGCATTCATCTAGAGAGGGGTGCATTAGCTTGAGGAGGGCGCATTCTTGAGAGAAGAGGCACATCATCTTGAGGAGAGGCGCACCTTGAGGAGGGAGCCTACTGGTTGAGGAGAGGCGCACTCTATGGGTAATGGAGGGCGCATGGCAAGGAAGGGCGCATTCCATTGTGGAGTTTTTGCTTGAGGAGGGGCGCACTTAAGCTTAGTGCGCACCTATCCTTGGAAGGAGGCACTCTTGAGAGGAGGGTGCAAGATCAAGGGCAAGGCAAAGGCAAGGCAAGGGTTAAAGACACGAGCAAAGGGCAAAGTCAAAGCAAGAGGCAAGGAAAGAGGTCAAGGCACTAGCTAAGGAAGAGAGGCGCACCAAGGCAAAGGGCACCTAGCTTCAAGAGGCTAGCAGGAACATCTTCAAGGGACTCCAAGGCATCCGAGAAGGGTTGTTATTGTACCAGGTTCACTTGTATATGTTTTCCATGTTCTACATTTTCTTTTGAGGCCTTCTATATACATCTACTCCAAATTGGTTTTCCCCATGGGGGTTTTTCTAGGGTCATGTTGACCAAAACCTTATGTGTCAATTTCATGCATGCTTAGAATTGTTAGATCATCATTTTAGAGTTGTAAAGATCTGAGGAGTGTTATGTGTTTGCGTTTTATTGCATGTGCTAACATTGAAATGTCAAAACACTTGCAAGGGCACCTCAAACAACACATAACCAATGAAAATTATTGGCAGAAAGTTACCTAATTGTTTGTTGTCCTAAAAGGAAGCAAAGGACAGTTTTGGAAGTTCAAACTTAGAGCTAAAATCTGGTCAAAGACAGATCAGATTTAGCAGCCTGATAGTACCTCAGTTCTCTTCATGGTATCAGAGCCCTTGGTGGCAAAGACTTGCTGATTTCTAGTGCATTCAGTGGAAAATTTTGTGACAACTCATTGGCAGATTTTTGGACAGTGTGTTGACAGAGTTTGTGGGCAGATTTGTTGACAGTTGCAGAACTGATTTTTGACACTTGTGGACAGCCTCTTATCACACCTACGTGGACAGGAGTGAGGCTGATTTAGACAACCTCTCTTCACACTTGTTTCTTCAAGAGTGAGGTTGTAGTTTGACTGCCTCTTTTCACACCTGTGTTGACAGGAGTGAGGCAGTTTTAGCATTAGTGCGAGCTTTAGTGGACAACCATGTCGGTGTCCCAGATGCGGGCAAAGGATAGGCTAGACGGATCTAGCAATTCGTCCCCTTGGAAGACCAGGATCACTTTCACCTTAGAGGATCTTGAACTATGGGATATAGTTTAGGCTCCCGTTGTTGTTCCTCCTGTCACTGCTCCCGTGTTGGTGGTAGAGTTCAAGAAGGGGAACAACAAGGCGAAAAGGACTATTTGTGACAGGGTGAGAGACCACGTCATTCCACATTTGACTGGTATAGAATATGCATTTGAGATGTGGGAGTCTTTATGCAAGCTTTACCAGAGTCCAAACCAGAATCGGAAGATGGTTCTGCAGGACAAGCTCGAGAGCATTCAGATGCTCAATTCCGAGTCGGTTACATCATTCCTTGGCAGATTCACTCAGATCAGAGATGAGCTTGCAGCCGTTGGAGAGATAGTGGACCTAGACTTTATGGTGAGGACAGCTTTAAATAGATTTACCAAACCTTGGGGTTCATTTGTCCTAAGAAATAAATGAACTTCCAAAAACTGTCCTTTGCTGCCTTTTAGGACAGCAAACAATTAGGTAACTTTATGCTGATAATTTTCATTGGTTATGTGTTGTTTGAGGTGCCCTTACAAGTGTTTTGACATTCCAATGTTAGCACATGCAATAAAACTCTTAACGGTTTGCCTCAATAATAAATATTTCTTACTTTTTGTAACAAGTCTTACTCTATCAACAAGAACTAAACGCTTAACATTTGATGACCTATGGGGATTATGTTTGCAAGAGTTAAGAAATAAGCTCTAAGTTGAAAATGGAAATTTTAAACATGCTTTGCCCATCAAGAAGGCATAAGAGTGTTGAGATCACAAACAAAAAGAGGGGATCGAATGGAACCAAAACACCAATCCCAAAACCTATCGTAAAAGGAGAAAAGATAGTGCTAATAAAGTGCTCTAGGGCAGAACCAAGAGTGCACTAGAGAGAGAGATGCCCAAGCATAAGTGGGTTATACATGAGGCACAAATGCACATAAAAGATAAAATATGCTAACCACAAGAGAACACAAAAGATGTAGTGCTCGTAGGCTTAAAACACTTGTTTTAGAGAGCCTTAACTCAATGATCAAAAAATATGATTTACAAATGAGGTTTGAGTTGTGTATTTATACACAACTCAAGTAAGGCATTCTCCTAAGAAGGGTTATGGGCCCACATAAATGGAGCGCAGTCCCTAAGAGGGTTACTAACCCTACACATCAAAGTTGACTAGGTCGGCCTTAACCATAACCTAGTATTACAATAAAATGGTGGCCTTAGCCATAATTAATGCCTAACCAAATGCATGAATGACACAATATGAGATGGGGCCACATGTGAAGATAACATCATTCTCAACACCACACCTTAAGTTGAACAAGAGGCCACAAAAATACATGGTGAATACAAATGCAAGTGGGTTTATAGATACCCAACTCAAGACAAGGTCGGTTGAGGCCAAAAAACACATGAGTGTGTTTATGAATACCCATCTTTAATACAGTTGTGAGTCAATTTATGAATACCCAACTCAAAACGGTTGGCCATAGCCAAGGTACAACAGTGAGTGGGTTTATGGATAACCACCTCAAAATAGGGTTGGCCTTATTCACAACATCCCCCTAAACCTACACAAGAGGAGTTGGAGAGAAGGCATTACCCCACAATTTCTCTCTTTAATGTTGAACACATGCTACATGGTGAAGATATAGCCCCCCTGAATGTCATATCTCCAACACCAATACGACTCTACACCCTGGTGAAGGTGACCTCTAGCAGAGGTATAGAAGAAGGATCCATTGACGCATGATGAGAGATAGAAGGTACAAAGGGTGAAAAGATCTATTTGATCATAAAGTTGTCCAGTGTTGTACATCGAAAAAGGATCACCATTGTAGTGTGGAAGGAAGAGATCCACTGAAATATGTTGAGAATCATCTGTATAATCATCTATAAAAAATAGTAGGACAGATATTGTAGACCTGTGAATAGAGATTGCATCAAAGAAGGTGAGAAAGTACATAGCTCTCCCATTATAACAAGCGGTCATATGTCGAAAATCTCACTAAGAACCAACTCCAATAGAAGCGGGCCTCGCATCACAATAAAATGAAGTATTTATTAGAAAACCACTAATCCTTGGAACGTAAACAATGTCTCCAAATGTGGCAGGGTCAATAATGAGATCATCACATCTTAGAACAAGTATGACCCAATAGGCAAAATGCACCACCATATGTGCATTGTAAGGAGAACCCATCAACTCTAGCAACAGTGTATAATAAGTCTTCATAGAAGGTACATCAATAAGAGGAGGTACATCACATTGTAATAGAGAAAGATCCACTATACTATGTTGAGAATCATTCCTAGAAGAATACTAAAAAAAAAGACAATGGAAACGATTCTAGCGGACCATGAATAGCAACTCCACAGATATAGCATCTATACTGGAAGGATCATATAGACAATATACAAGAATTTGGGCCCATGTACTTGATCCAAAAAACCCAAAATGCAAAATTGATGAAGTCATAACTTGATTAAAGATTTGGCACAATAGATCAAACCCATATGCAAAGTGCATTGTAAACTATGTCAACATTGTCATCTAGAAAATAATTGTCACAAATTGTTACTCTTGCAAGTTCTACAATCCTCTGAAGACAAATATTGCATATAGAATTTTTTTGTATCAAATCTACCCCAATACAAGTAGTAGCCCCATTGAATAGGATAAAAACCCATTTTGAGGTCATTAAGTTCAGCAAGGAGAAGGCTCCATCAAAGAATCCCCTTAATAAACCTGTTACCCCTCATATAGCATGAGGCTTCTCCCAATGTTGAAGACCCTGCCCATGCAAGTTGCGTTTGGAGGATGTTAGCTTTCGAGCCAATGTGTTGTTGTTTTGGTGTGTAATTATTCATTGACCATCACATTTTGGCATCTTCATTTCATGACTAGAGGTTTGCTATGATGCCTATTTTGGCATTGAGTATTATTTTTGAGGCATCTTAATAGAGTCTTCATTCACATGGATCCATGCATCTACACGTTCACCTACCTTGGGACATAAGATTGATGAGGCGCACGAAGAGTTTGACTTTTTTTTACCATTATTCATGCATCCACATGAGGAGCGCTTTGTCTTTGGAGGGTTATTTGGAACCGTGATCATGTTCACACATGCCCTATCTTGTTTCTTGAGGAGAGCGCTCCATCATTTATGGCATATTAAAGGTTCATTTGACATTGGGTTGCATTCACACTTGTCTTTGCACATAGTCCTAGAGTGCACACCTTCTTGACCCATGATTTTGAGGTGGTTGATAGTTTTGGCACATGGTTTTGCGCTATTTCATGCTTGTATTGGAGAGCATCCCACCTTGCATGCACATTTTTCTAGGGTGCACCATTTATGACATTATTTGGAGGAGTTAAAGTTGTCACATGTATCTATGTATTTGGTATATTCTTTGAGGATGTCTCCTTGGAGGTTGTTATAACAACCCTTGACTTGACTTGCATGAGATCCATATTTAGAAGTCTGTTTGTGCATTAGCGACAACACCCTACCTACCTTTCCTATTTTTGGCATGTAATTAATACATATTTATGATGTAACACTTAAATTTATGGAGTGTTACAACTTACGCTAGTTGGCATCTTGGCACATTTATTGATGATATAACTACCTTGCACATCACTCTAGGGCGCCCACCTTTGGAAGGATTATTTTAATATTTGTGTTGGAGGCCATAACCACCCTCTGCATATTTATCTACGGTGCTCACTTTTGATGAGTATTTTAGTATTGGTGGCCCTAGATGCAAGGAAGACAATAACTACCATTGGCACACATCTCAAGGGCGTAGCTTTCATGGATTATTTTATATTACATGGCCAGGTCAATGTGGTCCCAAAGCTTTCTTCTTGCACACTTTTCAAAGGTACATCTCTTCCTAAGTAGTATTTTAAATTGTATGGTGAATCAAAGGACTTTTTGGAGAGTGCCCTAGCTAGGGTGGTGGATACTTGAAAAGGGGAAATAATGGTTATCTTGAGGAACGTCCCCCTTTTTTCTTGATAGATATTATTATTTCTATAAAATTGGTTAAGGGTTGTTTTCTTGATAAGTATTAGATAGGAAGGAAAGACAAGTGGCATGGAGAGCTTACTTCCTTAGTCAAAGAGGCTTCATCCAAGGAGACACTTTACTTGAGAGGGAGACATGTGGCATCCCTTCATCATTGCTAAACTATTTTATTATTTTGTCATGCATTTTTGCCTTGGAGATCCCATGATGTAATATTTTATCTTTCTTCTTGGAGAAATTTGTGGATCTAGAAGCCACAAATTATATTTTATTGTAAAGGTTAGGCTTAAACTCTTTATAAAGAGAAGCCCCTTCATTTATTGGAGGTGTTTGGATTTGGGGGAGATCCCCTCTATGAGCTTAGTTGAATATCTAATGAAGGTTTTTGGAGATTCATGGGTTCATTCTTGTAATGTGAGGCATATGTTTTTCATCTCAAGTTGTTGAATATTGTTGCTGTAAAGTGTTTGCAAATGTTGTTTTAAGAGCTAATTACGAAGGGTAATTCTACTCCTTTAGAAGGTCTTAGGTGTGGGTCTTCCCCTCTTATGTTCCTTTGTTGTTTTATTTCCGAATATTTTAATTTTGCAACCATCATCTTAGTAAGAGTTTATTGCAAATTGCCCGCACGGGTGTAGACGGATTGGCAAGTATCGTGTAAATGGAAGGAAATTTGTAAATGAAGTCTCATGTTCGATTCTCACCTGAACTTACTCGTGCACCATTCTTGCGGGCTGGGTGGTTGCACCTGGGGTTATAGTGGTAGCCGCCTGGGGATCGACCCCGTGTCATGCGAGTACGAGAACCGCGAGTTGCCGATTCCCCCTGTAAAAAAAAAAAAGAGTTTATTGCAAATTTCCCCCAGATGGGAGCATGAATATGTACCTGTAGGGGGGCAGCTTAGCCACCTAGAGGCACGAGTTTCTAAGGGGACTATCGACAAACGATATACCTCACCTCACAGGTTGGGACATTAGTTGCATTCATTCAAAGTGTCAGAAGAGACGGGGGCATATAGTCTCTAGTAAAGTTGATATGATGGGAAATTACTACGCCCGGACTCAAGTGATTGCGGAAATTACTCTACACCATCCACTTAGTTATATGGAAACGTCCTCAGCGAAGGCAGGAGGCGGCTCTCTGTGTGCTCGGTTGCCTCTGGTTGGCACCTTCTCTTGTGCTCACAGGCTCTGGTCCGGAAGATTGTTGTTCATCTTCACAGGTGCAGACGACATCTCTGTTGGCTTAATGTCACGTCTCAGAGAAAGAGGAAGATCTCGTTGAGGTCGTAACTCGCATTGGAGGATGGAAAGAAAGAGTGCAGAATTGATGGTCTCCTCTAATTTCCCAGAGAGAGAGGTCATCGCTTCCTCTACCCACAATGCAGATGTGCAAAGGGAGCTGAACATGCATAAGGTAACAACGATTTGGGAATGTCGAGACAAGTGGTTCAAGGTGGGCTTTGAAGCAATGGGTGATGGGAATCGGCTTGCCCCTGTTTCACTAGTGTAAATCCAAGCACACAACGCCTCTCCGGTCGATTTAATCAACTTACAAGTTGAATACTCTCCTCTGTGTAATTCCTGTCCAAAAGAAGAGCTCGTGCAGCTCATTTTCAAGGTGTGTTGTGAGGAGGCGGATTTAAAATTTCGCATGGAGCAATTGGACCAGTGCATCTCTTTCTTAGTATCTCTGAATGCCAGCACGGCTCTCCAGCGGCATGTCTCAGAACCGTCAACCCAAGATGTTCTTCAGTTGTGTTGAATTTTTATGCTTGTTCAATTTGTTGACTTTCTTTTACATTTACAATAGCATAAGCATCATCAAGCATAAACCATAACCATAAATTACATCATACATATATCCAAGATCACAAGAAGATAACCACGCACAAGATACACAAGATATATCCTGGGAAACCCTTCTTCTCAAGGGAGAAAAACCCAGCAGCAACCTTTCACTAGATAATAATTTGTCCAAGAGAAAATACCATAACCAAAGAAGAAGTGCGCTAGAACTCCACGAGGCTAGCGCTATACAAGAGAGAAAGATAGTCCAAGTGAGCGCCACCCAAGAGAGAGAAAGTGATCCAAGTGATATGACCAAAATGAGAGACAGTTCTCTCTATTTATACAATTCCAATGTGAACTTATCATGTCCAAAAGGTGTCTCTTCATCCAGGCCGACTTTAGTTGATTAGGTCTTCTACACAAGATGTTGGGCTTCTTCTTTTGTATGGGCATCATAGTGAAAGGCTGCATCAATATGTCACACATGGTTGCACCCAATGTGGACATCCTCATCTCTTCTAGGGGCTACGACCCACTAGAACAAGTCATCATCATCGTCAAGGGTTGCTCCCTCGTGACATGTCCACTTGGTCAACTCCCAAGTGACATGTCCACATGGTCTACTCCCATGGGACGTTGGGTGCCACCCCAGAATAACTTGCCACTCCTCTGACAAGTGTCATGCTCAACTCCATCTCAGAGGAGTGTTCTTCAAGTCGACCCAGCCCGATATGGGGAGAAGATCAGGGGCGTCCCCACAGATCGACCCATCCTATCCACCTGGGGAGAAGACCCGTCTCAGGTCGACCCAGCCCAACACAACTGAGGAGAAGACTCGTCTCAGGTCAACCCAGCTCAATCCATCGGGGAGAAGGCACAGGTCGACCCAGCCCACTGCTCTGAGGAGAAGACCTGAAGAATGTCTCACGAAGCTGCAATCATCAACACTCCCTCTCAGCAAGAGGGACATTCTCTGTCACACCAAGTTTATCACGAAAGTACACGAACTTCGACCTGGCAAGGGGCTTGGTGAGAACATATGTGATTTGCTCATTGGTAGGAAGGTATTCCACTCGAACTGCCTTCCTCTGCACCATATCATGAATATAGTGATAATTGATCTCAACATGTTTGGTACTGTCATGAGATACTAGATTCTTTGAGAGCTTCACACAACTCTGGTTGTCACAATGTATCACGGTGGGATCCAGCATCTGACCAAACAATCTTGCAAGGAGCTTGCGAAGCCACACTACTTCGCGTACTACTGTACATACTGCAATGTACTCGGCTTCTGCGGTACTCAGGGCCACAGAAGTTTGCTTCCTGTTGCACAAGGAAACCATGGCAGATCCTAGGTTGAAGCAACATCTAGAGGTGCTCTTTCTGTCAATTGTGCTTCCTGCCCAATCTGAATCGGCATATCCCTGCAATCTCATGTCAATACTGGAAGCATATCTCAGGCCATATCCAACTGTGCCTCGTAAGTATCTCAACACATGCTTCGCAGTCACCCAATGTATTTGTCTCGGCTGACTCATGAACTGGCTAAGTGCATTCACTGCATAGCAAATATCAAGTCTAGTATTAACCAGATACATCAGTGATCCAATCAGTTGTCGATACATAGTCGAATAAATCAAGTCTGAATCGGAAGAAGACTCACTCAGCTTCTTCAAATTCGTCACCATCGGTGTGGTAATGGACTTACAGTGCGTCATAGCAAATCTCCTCAAGATCTCAATTGTGTACATCCCTTGACTCAGGAAGATCTCATCAGTTCTCTGCCATACCTCAAGTCCCAAGGAGTAATGCATCATTTTGAGATCCTTCATCTCAAATTCAGAAGCCAACTCATGCTTGCACCAAGTAATGAGATGCTCTGCTCCGGTGAGGAGTAAATCATCAATGGACAGGATCAGAATCAGGGACTCACCATCATCAACTTTATAGTATAGGTTGGCATCAACAACACTCTTGCTGAAACCTAAACTCATCAGGTATCCATCAATCCTCGCATACCAAGCACGAGGGGCCTGCTTGAGTCCATATAGAGCTTTCTTCAACCTGCACGCATGGGACTCCTTCCCATGAATCACAAAACCATCTGGTTGCCCAATATACACTTCTTCATCAATCTCGCCATTGAGAAAGGTTGTCTTCACGTCCATCTGATGTAATCTCCAACCCAAGGCTAAAGCAAGTGCAATAATCGTCCGAATGGAGCTATATCGAGCAACATGAGCAAAAGTCTCCTCATAGTCTATTCTCTCCACCTGAGAGAATCCTCTGGCCACAAATCTCGCTTTGTGTTTCTCAATGCTCCCGTCAACTGCATGTTTTATCTTATAAATCCACTTGGAAGTCACAACAGACTTCCCTTTGGGTCTCGAAACAATATCCCACACATCACTCTTCATGATGGACAGATACTTTTCCATCATGGCATCCCTCCATACTGGTTGACTAGATGCCTCCTCATAACTGGAAGGCTCAAAATCAATGATGTGGCTCATGGTTGCTATATAACTCGAGAATCTTTGGGGTCTCTTACTTTCTCTGAAAGTACCACAAGGAGTTGCATGTCCCTCTGCCTCCTGCAATGTCTGACAAGCCCAGGAAGGTCTTTTCCGACCCACTCTAATCTCTCTAGGAACATCAATAGGATGTACTGGATCAATAGGATCAACAGGATCAACAGGCTCAATAGTCTCTACTAGCTCTCTCTGTATTGTTGAGGGGTGAGGGGCAGAAGACACCATCTCTTCCTCTCTCTCACTGTCAGTCTCTATGTGAGACCTTCTCGATTTTCTGAAGGCAAATTCCTCCTCAAAGGAAACATCTCAACTCACTTCAATCTGTCTCTGACCTACGATGTAGATCCGATATGCCTTTGATGATTCACTATACCCAATAAATGTGCCCTTCTTGCCAAAAGGTTCTAGTTTTGATCGTTTCTCCTTGGGTACGTGAATGTACACTAGACACCCAAATATCCTGAAGTTCCCTACTTCGGGCTTAACTCCGGTGAAATCCTCTTCAGGAGTTATGTTCCTCAAAATCTTGTGAGGACTTTTGTTCTGGACATTTACTGCAGTCATGGATGCTTCTGCCCAAAGAAACATCAGTAAACTCTGATCATGGATCATTGCCTTAGTTGCTTCCACAATAGACTTGTTCTTCCTTTCTGCAACTCCATTCTGCTGAGGATTGTAAGGAACAGTGTACTCCCTCTTGATCCCTGCCACAATGCAGAAATCAATGAAACACTTGGAGGTATATTCTCCTCCATTATCTGATTTCAAGGTCTTAATCTTCCTTCTGGTCAGGTTCTCAATCTAAGCTTTAAATTCTTGAAACCTGTCAAGGAATTGTTCTGATTCCTTGAACTTCAAGAAGTAAATCCACATCTTCCTTGAGTAATCATCAATGAAAATCACATAGTATAAGTATCCACTCAAGGAAGCAACCGTCATAGGCCCACACAAATCGGAATGTATCAGATCCAAAATTCGTTTGGATCTGTTGTCACTGCTTGAAAACGTCTCCTTGGCATTCTTGCCAAGAGCACAACCTCTGTAAATGTCATCATGCTCAACACGAAGTGGTGGAAGTCCGGTCACCATCTTCCCCAGGGCGGGAAGAGCTCTGTAATGTAAGTGAGCAAGTCTTCTATGCCAAAGCTCATTCAGACTGATAGAATCATGTACAAGAGCTTGAACTAGATGAACTGTCAATTTGTACAAGCTGTCTTCTCGAACACCAATTACATTGGTTGAATCCATGCTAGAGTTCTTGTGCCATGTAAGAACTTTTCCATCAAAGAAGGCAACCTTGTAGCCTTTATCCTCTAAGGATGAAATAGAGACAAGGTTCCTTCTCATCCCCGGTACAAACAATACATCACTCAAATGAAGTGGGATACCTGAGTCTAATTGAAGGGAAGTGGTTCCAGTTCCCTTCACAACATATCTAGCATCGTCACCAAGTACAACATGTAACCGAGAATCCTTCTCTACTAGTTCAGTGAGATGCTCTCTATATCCAGTCATATGTTTGGAAGCACTACTATCAATCAACCAGATATTATTGCTAGTAGGAATCATACCTGAGAGGGTTGAGATGAACAAGAACTCCTCAGCAGGATCAGATCTGGTGTGAGGTGGATCTTCATCAACGTTGGCAGTGGTTGCGTGCCTCCTTCCTTTGTTCCGTACAGGACAATCTCTGGCATAGTGACCATATTTATCACATCTGTAACACTGAACTTTTGACATGTCTTTCTCCTTGTGTTCATGGACCTGATGTGGCTTTCGTTTCCTTTAAAATCTTTCCGTACCTTTGCCTTTCCTTGCATGAGAGGCAAGAGCATGACTTTCATCATGATGGGAACTATGTGCACCCCTCACTGCAAGACTTGTCTCCTCCTGAATACAATCTGCCCATAAGCGATCAAACTTAGGCAATTTGGATCGCCCACTGATACTCTGAAATTTGAATGAATGGCTCCCAATGACTTGGAAGACCATTGAGAGTTAGCATTACCAACTCTTTGTCTGAGATGATCGCTCCAATGGCGCCTAACTGATCTCTAATCTCAACAATTTTCATGAAGAAGGTGGCAACTATATCTGCCTTGGTCATTTTGATATTTTGAAGCTGGTGTTTCAAGGCAATGGCTCTATTGGTGTTCTTACTTTCAAACAACTTTTTCAAGGCATCAAACATATCTTTGGTTGTCTCCATTGGGAAGATGTGTGGAATAAGATGATCTTTCACAAAGTAAATAATTATCTATCTAGCCTTGGCGTCATTTTTCTTCCACTGAGTTTTCTCTGACGCGTCTGTTGGTTCTGGTACAAATTCCTCCACAAACTTCATTAGGTCACTCTCCTCTAAAGTGATGAGTAATCTTGATTTCCAGGAGTTGAAGTTAGAGGCTCCATCAAGCCTATCTTCCACAGAAACGTTGTCCACCGTGATTGTAGAAACCCTAGAAACCCTACGGCCGAAATTTTCTAAAAAATCCAAACTCTTTCAATTTGCAATCTGAAAGTTGCAGGTGATGCGTTGGACTAGGGCGCACCTGTCTATGAAGAAAATAGGCCCAACGACCAAGAGAAAGTGCTAAAACTAGCTTGACAGG
>ML795367.1:165152-180983 GCA_009831015.1 Picea engelmannii
AGTCATGATCAGAGTAGAGCAACATCTGCATGATGGTCCTTGTCAGAGACTAGCATGGGACCCTGGGATTACAGGGTTGGGCATTTAATTGACTAATGGAGACGAGCAGACGTTTGCAGGGGGGAGGCACTTTGATTTTCCATTGAGTTTCAGTCTTGGGGAGAGCATGTCACTGGTTGGTGATTCGTTGAGGTCTTGTAGTACCTCACTATGGCAGCAGCATGTTCAGTCGGTGGGGGTCGTGTTGAGTTTGGTATGGTCTGGTAGGATAGACCCATTTCGGGTTGAGGCCATATGTTATTTGCAGGAGACTCATGGTGTTGATATGTTACAGAACTATACTCCACAGGGCATCGCAGTCCACATCTTGATATGGGATCCAGGGATTAGAGTGCGTGGTAGTTCAGTGTTTGATGGAGTTGAGTTTCGAGTAGAGTGGTTGCTTGGGGAGTTGACTGAGATTTTTTGGCCATTGATCATTCTACTCATCAGGCGCATGTGGGTGTCATGTGATGAGCATTAGGAGAGGCCACATCTTGAGGGGAGTCTACCTTGTGTCACACAGGTGGATATGGGACCCCGGTATCATATGTAGTTGGATTCATTTATTGCTTGAGGAAAAGCAATATTCCGACAAGGAGGATTGTAATGTGTTATGCCTACCAGAGTAGCCAGATAGGGGTGACAGAGAGTTCGAGAGATATTGAGGGGTTTTATTGGGCCCGACTTGCATCGTTCATCATCAGGATCCATTCCGCACAGCTTGGCTTCGGTTCCGTTGCATTCCGATGATTTCCGTAATTTTGAGTTATTATGGGTCATATCTTAATTAAATGCACTAAGAAGGTCATAATGGGCTTATTACTTGGAGAAACCTCTTAGTGTAATAGCTCATCAAAATCGGGAGGAAGAGCACTACAGGATAAGATGATGAGAAGTGAATTTGAGTGGCCGGAGAAGCCATATGGATGGATAAATCACTTTTTAGAGGTAAAATGGTTAATTAATTAATTAATTAAGTGATTTAATCAAGGAATAATAAAATAAAGTAAAAGTCACTTGGAGGGAAAAGATCAACAACGAATTAGGGTTTCGGNAAGCTATAAAGGAAGGGTAAAGGACCTAATTCCTCATTATGCTAGGTTATGATTTAATGTTGAGATATTTGCAGAGGAGGAGGAGATCGACCCCCTTGTTGTTTTGTGGATTTCTGGAGGAAACCACCACCATTGATCAGTTTTGGTGTTGAGAGACACACCCTAGCCTATCGGAGATACCATCCAGGTATTTCACCGTGCCTTACAGTGTCCAGTTCAGTGATTGCACAGCTCAGCCAGTGAGGGCGCAAGTGTTTGAGAGAGGGTTTGTGTGGCCGCTTGTGACGCTTTAGATTTGGCCAATTCCTTCTGACCCATTAGAGAGCTAGCCAGGGCACACCTATTGTGCCACCTGTCGTTGGTTTCCGACGATGGAATCTTTCGGAAAGCGGAAACAGTCATTTAGGGCACAACTCCAGAGGAAGCACATTTGGGGTTCCAGGGGTCATTTCGGGACAGATCTGAGGAATCCCTTTCGACCCATTATAGAGGAGACCAAGACGATCGTTTTGAGCTATACATCGTCAGATTCCGTCGGTGGGATCACTAGGGCGCACTCATTGAGCCCAGGAGGTGCGCAAACCCCCAGGGGATGAGATCTGGAGCTTCAGAGGTCGGATCTTCAATCCGACAGTCATCAAGCTCAGTCTAGAGGCCAGGGCGCATCTTTTGAGACAGTTTCCAACTCATTCCGACAGGTATCGCCATCAAGGCGAGTTTTCTAGATTCTACAACAGTTATCGTGAGCTACCAAACTGATTTTTGTCGATTCATCCGTGCATGCGCAGACCAACACCCATTCTTCTTGTCACAGGTATTTCTTATCTATTATTTTGTATTCCAGTGACGATCCATGAGATCTAACTAATGATTATCATATCTGCTTCCAGTTATTATTGTATTTCCTGCTTTTCCAGCATTATATATATATATATATATCAATGAGTTGTATTGTCCTTGTTTTGCATGCATTGTCTTATACTGCTAAAACATATAATAAACTGGAACACACATGCAAAAGTCACCAAGCATCATCACACAGTAACTCAAACGCAGTTAGAAACCCCCAGAGTATCAGATTCAGTAGCCAAAACTGTAGTTCAGCAGTAGATATCCAGATCAGCTAGATCAGGGATATTTCAGTCCAAACTCCAAACCCTACCCCTAGATGGCTATCGGGTGATGTTAAATATCGGGCCACTAGGAGGAGAAGGGGATCCATTCTTTAGCATTGTACTTGTTCCATAGTTGAGCAGAACATCTAGGAGTGGTATTTTGAGAGAATAACAAGGGAGAGATTATGTAGCAGCCATACAGACCACAGTGTCAAAAACAACTCCACGAAGAATGTCTCTTTCTTCGTACTCGCATTTGAAGAAAAGAGAGCAGAGCAACCTCACCTTCTAGCTAGGTTTTCTCCCGTATTGGGTTTCCTAGGTTATATCTTGTGTTTATTTGTGGATGGTGTGTGAGTATTTATTTATGTTCTCTATTTTTCGTATTTCAGCTATTTCTTACATTTTAAGCAGAAAACCAATAATTAAAGAATCTGAGATCTAAAGGAAATTAACCTTCACAGTAAAGATTTCAGTATTTTATTAGATTTGTTGTGTCGAACTATCCAGTGGAATATCCACAACAGTTTACACATCATATTGGTATCAGAGCGGATTTTCTTGGGGTATTTGTGGAAAGTTGTAGTGATCCAGGAATCGGTTTAAGAAGAAAGTCGCAGAACCCTAGCCATGCCCAACGATTCTATTCATAACAACCCTCAAGATCCAGCAAAGGAGAGATGTGTGAGGCTAGAATAGCAAATCGCCAACATATCTCGCAATATGTCCCTCCTCATGGCGGCACTAGCAAGCAAGCTCGGACCATTCAAAGAAGTTGGAGGCCCAAACTCAGAGATCGGATCCAACGGGAAATCATGGGATAACAAAGACCCATAAAAGGAGTCACAGAAAGAACCCGATAAAGAGCAGTCGAATTCCAATACCATAAACCCTTCATAGTCCTCATTCAAGATGGAAACAAAAGTGGAAATAAATCCATACCAAGGTGAGATCGATGCATTAAAATTGAATCATTAGTTGAAGCAACTAGAAGTTTATTTCAGCATTCACCATATAGATGAAGAACAAAAGATATCATTTTCCAAACTGACGTTAGAGAGCCATGCTTTAATCTTGTGGGAAAGCCATACGAAAACACTTAAGCTAGAGGGTGATCCACCAGTACATAGGTGGGAGGACTTCAAAACCCTCATCAAGTCCCAATTCTACCCTATTGGGTATGTAGAGGACCAATGGATCTGGTGGCATTACTTCAAGCAGAAGCAGGGGCAAAGTGTACAGGAGTACACCACCGAGTTCAAAAAGATGGCCATCATGTCGGCTATCTCTCCCAAGAACCCAGATGTACTCCTCAAGAATCTAGGGGGTCTACATAGCCATCTACAAAAGCAAGTGATGCTTTTCAAGCCAAGGACAATGAACGAGACATGTGCACAGGCACAATATCTGGAAAACATAGGCCACAAGGAAGGGAAGACAAGCAATGCCAAGCAGAAAGAGCACCGAGAAGCTTCCAAGTGTTGAATTTTCACTATTGCTTAGGCTCAAGCACATGTGTTTAATTTCAATTTTCTTTTTAGCATTACTTGAACCATACACAATGATTGCAGCGACAATAACTAGCTGCAATAAACCAAGATCACAAGAAGTACCATGCACAAGAACACAAGAAATATCCTGGGAAACCCTTCTACTCAAGGGAAGAAAACCCAGCAATCCTTTGCTATATTCTCAAGAGAAGATCCCCCAACCATAAAACCCTAATGCACACAAGTGGGTGCTCTACTACCTTGAAACTTGCGCCCAAGAGAGGTACGCACTTTAGCCCTTAAAGTGTACTTGCTGAAATTCTGAAATGACAAGTGACAAGTGTGTTTCCTCAATGGGGAAATCACCTTTATTTATACTAGACTGGACACAGTAAAAGTGGTGTCTATTGGCACAACAAGGCCGACCTCAATAACTCAGAAAATAATTAATTATTACAATAAACCTTAATTATCTTTCACATATGATAGGGCCAACTTGTACCCTTTACATCAAAATTAGGGTTACAAGCAAATCTTACTCTTAGACAATATAGCAAGGGATCCACACGTCCACTAGTGCTCAACCACTAGGGACATGTCCACCTGTGCTCAGCCACAGGGACGTCATACTCAACAGAATCATCTGGAGTACCACATCGTCTCAACTCTCACACAGAGGAGAACGATACACCCATCACATGGGCACACCCAACCACTGGGGGACAACTCAACTCTCCAGAGGAGAACGATGCCCCAACCACTTGGGGGACGACTCAACTCTCACACAGAGGAGAACGATGCCTCATCATGTGGGTATGCCCAACACTGGGATCCCTCTCAGGTCAACTCAACTCAGTCTTGGAGGAGAACGTATCCTGGAGGATGTCTCACGATGCTGCAATCATCAACACCAAGGAGGGGAAGAAGAAGCGAAAAGGGGGAAGAGATAAGAAGACGACAGCCACTGCACATCAGTGCAAGGATCCTAGCAACCATTGTAACCATTGCAGTATTGATGGGCACAATAAGGAAACGTGTTGGAAACTACATCCAGAGTTGAACCCGAAGAACCACAAGAAGGATGCAAAGAAAAAGAATCTTCTAGCCACGGATTCAAGCAATCGGGTCGAAAGCAGCTCCAATGTGGATGAGAAGATTGTCTATGCATGGATGCAAAAGGAGGTGAATTTAAGTAGCCTTCATCACTGGAAGAGAAGGAGATGAACAAACTCTTCCACTGGTAAGTGCCAACCAAGCCAAGAAGTTGATTAGTTCCAGTAAGAAATATGTTTTACTTTTCTTAAGAAAAAATCGGACTAAGGATGAGTCGATAAGAGTAAAGGCATCCCTATAGGCGTGTACTAAAGAGTAGAAACATCAATTGGAGGAGTTGCTATAGGCATACAAAAGAGTGTTCTAGGAGCCTAAAAGGTTACCACCCAAGAGGGAAGTGGAGCACAAAATACAGTTATTGTGAGACTCCCTATTGTCGAATATTGGGTTGTATAGACAATTTGTTCTAGAAGCAAATGAAGTGAAGAAGTCGTTGCAACAATTGTTGGAGCAAGGTGTGATTCGACCAAGCACCTCACCTTGTGGGTCACCTATCATAATTGTACCAAAGAAGGATGGGACTTGGCGAATGTGTATCGACTACAGAGCATTGAACAAGATTACACTCAAAAATCGATACCTTCTACCCAAGATTGATGATCTGCTAGAACAATTGTAGCACGCAAATATTTCACCAAGTTGGATCTCAAATCGAGATACCACTAGGTACGCATCAAGGAAGAAGACACCTAGAAGACTGTCTTCCAGACAAGGCACGGTTTGTATCAATGGTTGGTCATGCCATTTGGTCTATGTAATGCACCAGCTACATTTATGAGACTGATGAATGATGTATTATGCCCCTAGTTGAAAAAGTCGGTGAAAAATCGCCGACTTTTTAAAAACTTGTGATTTTTTCCGGTCGACGAAAAATCGATCAGAAAAAATTACGATTTTTTTAAACTTTAATAAGTCGCGACTTATTCATAAAAATCGCGATTGTTTCCTAAAAGTCGTGACTTATTCATAAAAGTTATTGGCCAGTCAGTGGAAATCAAGGGGATAAAGCAGATTTTTTTGGTTTTTTTGTCATTTGTGTTTGTCATTGTTGGAGAAGGAAGGAGAAGGGTTTGACTCAGTCGAGTAGGTACTAGACCCCACCAATATGCAAGATTATTTTTTTTTTAAAGGGTTTGACCAAAAACGTTGGTAGTTAATGGTAATGTTAAATTCTTAAAGTAAAAGGATAAAAAGGAAAGATAAAGGAAATGTCAACTTTTACTTAAAATTTTAATTTTTAAAATTACCATTAATTGTTTCAGGATATTTGAGAGTGGTTCCCACCTCATCGGACTTGATATGGAGAAAGTAGAATTCCATATCCCATTCAAAATCCAGCAGACTTAACAATTTTCAGAATTTCAGGATTGGTAGGATTGCAACAATTTCATTGGATTCTATCACGTATGAGGGTATGGGATTGGCATTTAATCAAGAGCACCAAGCCCTTTATGTACATCGATGTTGGTGGTATTGATTGTTGAACTCCTCTGACATGGCCTTAGCAAAAATGTACCTTTCACTCAAACCAAAATCATTGATTAGGCATGTTAAGCTTTTTCTACCATATTATAAGGCTTCGATTAGGTAGTTTCATCAAAATAGGGAGGTGTTCACTAATGTCTCTAGAGGATCAAGGTAGAGGCAAAGGGTGATACTAATGATGAGGATTTAAATATAAGCGATGGTGGAACATTGCTTGTCATTTATGTTTGTCATTTAAATGTTCTTGCTCATTTATTCATAATGCTTTCTTTCAAAGTTTCAATAATTTTTTGGAATCGTGATTTGGAATTTTTAAAATATAATTTTTTCATTAAAATTTAAATATTTTATGCAAATTTTAGTAAACCAAGTCATTGAAATCAGATCGATCCAAGTCAATCCGAGTTTGAGTTCAAGTCTGAGTCGAAGTTGACCATCAACCGATTTCGAGGTTGAGTCCAAATTTTAAAACATTGCATTGTACATCTACCTCATGATGATGAGATACATTTATATATGTGATGTCATTTTGTATTGGTTCTCCACTTTTGAGTCCTTGATTGGACAACTATAAAGGTTCAGAATTCGGTATCGACTTTGATGTATCATTTTTTATTTGGCATCCACTACATATATATCAGTGATTTCTCCATATTTATGTGCCAATGTGTTTATCTGATGTTGTGGTTGCTTCATATGTTTAAAATTTTGAAAAAAATGAATATATTTTGTATTTTTAATGTTTTCCTATTTTTTTCCGAAACAATGTTTTTTAGACCCTCACCGACTAGACTAAAGTGTGGAAGGGTTTTACTAAACACTAACAAAACAATGGCTCCAAGAGCACCATACAAGAGATCAATCAAATCATAATGATAAAGTGAAGGGCTACCCCTCCTTTTATTCTTCCTCTGAACCTTCTAGATCTTTCCCTTTCTTGACCAAATCAAACCTCACCCTTATTCCTCTTTTAACTATTACTTCAACATTAAAAATTGATTTTTAATGTTTAAGTGATTAATAATTTATTTTTATTTAATGTCACTTTATGAATATAACATCCTCCACCAAAGTGACACCAAATAAATCCTGTGACTCCCTTTCTCTGCTAACTATAGCCTACAAGAGTTGTATATGCTACTAAGTCATCCTTCGTTGTGATCAATTGGGAGGGGGCATTACAGTCCTCCCTTCCCGAGATTGCTTATCCCCGAGCAACTCCAAATCGGGGTGTTGCAATATCTACTCTCCTTCCCAAGTAGCATCCTTTGCAGGCATACCTCTCCATATGACAAAGTACTCTTGAATGGCTCTGCTCCTCGACCTCCTCTCTCTGACATCAAGAATCCTCTCTGGAGTCGGAACCAATTGTCCCTCCTCATCTGGTAGAGGAAGATCTGTCAAGGTGGTAACTTGTTGTCCCAACGCCTTCTTGAGGCAAGATACATGGAAGACGTTGTGGATCCTGCTACCCTCTGGCAGCTCCAACTCATATGCTACCTCTCTGACTCTCTTGATCGCTCTGTAGGGTCCATATAAGCGAGGCTTCAGCTTCTCTGCACCACTCTTCTTCAATGAAGATTGTCTGTAAGGCTGCAACCTAAGAAAGACCAAGTCCCCAACCTCAAAATTGTGTTCCACCCTGTGACTATCTGCATACATCTTTTGTTGATTCTGAGTTACCTGCAAATTCTCCTTCGGGACTCTCAAGATGTCTCGACTCTCCTGCAACCAATCTTTGGCCTTGGGGGCCCTACTCTCCCCAAATGCCAAATCCACAAATGATGGGGCATCGTATCCATACAATGCCCTAAATGGGCTCATCCCAATGGACATGTGATGAGTGGTGTTGTAGCAATGCTCCCCAAGATGCAACCACTTTACCCACGTCCTCTACTGCCCTGACACATAGTTCCTCAGGGACCCCTCAATCCACTCGTTCACTATCTCGGTATGTCCATCCGTCTGGGGGTGATAGTTGGTACTAGGTGTCAACTCCATCCCGGATAACCTGGACAGCTCCTGCCAAAATGCGCTGATAAACCTGTTATCTCGGTCACTGACTATGTTCCTCGAAAGACCATGTAGTCTGAACACCTCCCTGAAGAATATGTTTGCTACCTGAGATGCATTGTACTCTAAAGGAATGGAAAAGAAGTGCGCATATTTGGTCAACCTGTCTACCACCACGTAGATACAGTCCCTGCATTGTACCTTCGGCAACCCTGTAATGAAATCCATGGAAATGCTTTCCCACTTCGACTCTAGGATCAGCAATGGCTGAAGTAGTTTTGCAGGATGTGTAAGCTCCGACTTGTTCTGCTAACAAGTCATGCACTCCCTCACATATCAAAGCACATCCTCCTTGAGACCCTTCCAAGAGAATCTCTCCCTCACCTGCCTGTACGTCTTCAGATACCCCAAGTGCCCTGTTAGTGGTGTGCCATGTACTACCCTCAAAATCTTACCTTTGAGTGTGGACTCAAGGACAAGATAGATTCTATCTTTGTAGTAGATGTTGTCATCCACTACCTTGTACCTGTCATCCTGAATAATACCCTCCATCAGCTCCCAGGCGAATGTATTCTTGGAGTACTCCACCAAGAGAATGAACTTCCAATCTGTTGAGATCTTCATCATGGAAAAGTTTGTAGGTCTCCTGGAAAGGGCGTCAGCAACTACAATCTTCGCACCCTTTACATACTCTATGTCAAAGTCATATGCCTGCACCTTACTTACCCACTACTATTATCTCTCATTCAAATCCTTTTGCTCCAAGAAATATCTCAGGCTGTTGTGGTCGATCTTCACCACAAAGCGTCCTCGTATCAGGTATTGTCTAAACTTGGCCAATGCATGCATGATGGCCAACATCTCCTTATCATAGATAGGATAGAGCTTCTCTGGCTTCCTCGGATTTCTACTCTCGAAAGCTATTGGTTGTCGATTCTGCATCAACAATGTTCCTATCCCCTCTCCTGATGCATCACACTCCAATAAAAATGGTTGCGAGAAGTTTGGAAGTGCTAACATTGGGCAAGTACTCATCATCTTCTTCATCCTGTCAAATGCTTCATGTGCCTCCTCCGACTATCTGAATGCTCCCTTTTTGGTGAGGTATGTCAATGGCGCAGTAAGTTGTGATAATCCTTTCACAAAGCGCCTATAGTAGCTACACAAACCAAAGAACCCTCGTAGATCTGTAAGTGATCTGGGTGTGGGTCAGTCTAAGATCGCTTGGATCTTCTCTCGATGCACCTTTACCCCTTCAACACTAATCGCATGCCCTAGATAGAGAATCTTTGTCATCCCAAACTCGCACTTTGCCTCTTTGGAAAATAGTGATTGCTCCATGATGTTGAGAATCTCGTCGACATGCCTTAAGTGCTCCTCCCAAGTTTTGTTGTAGATCATCAAAGAATACTAGTAAGAACTTCCTCAACTGCTTGTTGAAGATATGGTTCATACACGACTGGAAGGTAGTTGGTGCGTTAGTCAACCCAAAGGACATGACTAGAAACTCATAATGCCCGTAGTGACATCTGAATGTTGTCTTCTCAATGTCCTCTCTGACCCGTATTTGATGGTACCTCGATCAAAGATCAACCTTCGAGAAGTACACTGCCCCATGCAACTCATCAATTATGGGTATCAAGTATCGGTTCTTGATGGTCTTCTTATTCAACGCCCTATAGTCGATGCACATCCTCATTGTGCCATCCTTCTTCTTCACCAATACCACTGAAGAAGCGAAGGCACTGGATCTAGGCCTGATGTGTCCCATCTCCAATAACTCTTGTATGGCCTTCTCTATCTCGTCCTTAAACTTCTTCGGGTGCTTGTATGGTGTGGTGATCACGGGCTTTGCACCCTCCTCTAACTCAATGACATCCTCAAATCCCCTGTCAGGCAATCTCCTTACTAGTAGTGGCCTGAACACTTTGTCGTGTTTCCCAAGCAGCTCTTGTATGTCCGCCTGATAATGTTGACGATCTTATGATGGCTTCTACATAGTGATCAAACATTCAGTTGCTTAAGCCACATCCCCGTGGCCTCCATACGTTTCTGTGACACGATCTTGGGAAATAACAACCCTCTGACCTTCCTTGTCTCTGAACTCCATCCTCATCTCCTAATAGTTCATGTGGATATCTCCCAATGAGTATAGCCACTGGACACCTAATACCATATGAGTGTCTGCTAGATCCACAACATAAAAGTCATCGATCAACATGTAGTTGCCCAATGTCACATCCAATCCCCTGATCCTTGGAGTACATGTCATGTTGTACCCATCTGCAACTACCACATCCAAAACCCTTGAAATCCTCTATAGGGATGTGTCTCCTGGTGACAAGTGTTGCATCAATGAAGTTGTGGGTGGCCCCACCATCGATCAATGTTATAACTCTCTGCCCCTGTAAAATTCCTTTGATCCTGAACGCGTAATACTTGGGAACTCCTGAAAGTGTGGCAATGATCAATTTCTTGACCCCTTCCTGCAATTGTGCCTGCGTTGTAACCTCAGGGTGTGATGGCTCTCCCTCACCACTGCTCTGTCCACTATCCTGTGCATGAACTACCTTGTCCTCGCCATCATCCTCCTCATCGGAAAGTACATATATGTAGTGTACTTTCCCCTTTCCCATGCATCGGTGACCTAGCTCCCATGGTTCGTTGCAGCTAAAGCAAAGTTTCTTCCTCCTTAGTTCCCTCTGAGTTTCCTCATCCATCCTGTCCTTCCTTGTCCATGGATTTTGGGGAAACTTCGTCTCCTTAACCCCCTGAGGAATGAAGGGTTTTGTTGGTACCTTCTTGAGATTGTGTCCCTCATATCTTGGGTCCTCATGATGGCATCCTGCAATGTGGTTGGCCTGAAGGCCTTTACCCATCCTCTAAAGGGCTCAACAAGACCCTCTATGAATAACATCACCAACCACTGCTCAGAAATGTCTGTCACCATGACTGCCATCCTCTAGAAATCTATGATGTACGCATCTGGTGTACCTATCTGTCTCAGTTGTGCCAACTCCCTAAACTGTATCTCAGGATCCTTCTTGTCGAACATGTCCATCAAACACTGAGTGAAGTCCACATATGAAGTGATGTTGGCATGCCCTAATGTCACTAGCCCATGGTACCACCACTCATGAGCTTCTCCCTCCAAGTAAAGGGTGGCAAATTTGATTGCCTTTGCCTCAATCATTAGGTTAAATTGGAAGTAAGTGTCCAACTTATGCACCCACGCACTGGTTGTGCTCTTGGAAGATCCGTCAAAAGATGGGATAGTCAACCTACCCACCTTGCGCATGAGATCAAATTTCTATTGGTTCTGCGCTGCTTTGTTCCACTCCTTAGGCCTATTCCTCTACTTGAGGTTGTAAAAGTCCTGATAGGACAAGGCCTCCCAGATATCTTCCTCTAACGCCCAATACTCCCGGTAGGTGGAGGTAACATCAACCTCCTGATCCGACTGCTCTTGTGTTCCTGCAAGATGCTCTGCAAGGAACTGTGGTAATAGGGGCCTAGGAATCCTTTTGCTTTTGCTCTGAGTTGGGGTATGGGTATTGCTACCCTCTACATGAGTCCTTCCTCCTATGTGGTTGCCCTCTAAGTGGTTCCCATTGGAACCTCCATGGGTGTTGGTAATGAACTGTGTTAGGAACTGTGTGAATTGTCGTTGCTCATTGGTCATATGTTGTTGCCCATTGACTAGGGCCTCTAATAGATGTAAAGTCATGTCCTCACCATGGTCCCCATGCTTCCTTCTTGCTCTGACTCTGGTTGTGGTTTACTTCTAGTTCTCTTTCCGGTGACTGTGGCAAAGGCTATCCTCCATGCCCACTTCTTCTAGGCATCAATGCAGTGACAAGCTGGCAAGATCACCAGCTCTGATACCATTGTAATATCCCCAACAGAAATTTGATAGGTTACTATGATTTATGGTGTGTAATTCTATCAAATATTTTTGTCTATTATTGATTTACAACCTTTAACAACAGCTTATGTGTAACTTGACCATCGACAATTTGTCAAGCACATTGTGTGCATCCAATGAGCTCATGAGATATAAGAGACAAGATAGGCATTTTATTATGAATGGGAAATTTCAACAGCAATACAATGACTATGGGTTGTTGTGCAGCTGCAACTTAACTCTTAACACACAAGTAATAACTCAAACCCTGATAAACAATGACAATTGTCTTTGCAGTGGTTGGTGCCAAACTGGTCCAAGTTTGATATAGTGCTAGAAACCCTCACGGTTCTGTAATGATCCTATTGCCACCCTCCAAACATCCTATGCTCTCCAAACAGACTTACGGCCTCCCTCCTTAATCTCCTCGGCACAGAAATAGGCCTCATGCCTCCCCTCTAGACCCTCGCAACCTATTAGCAGGTTTGTGGCTCCTCCAAGCCACCTGTAACCCTGCCAGCAAGTGGGTGGGCTCCCCTTAAGACCCCCATAGCCCTGCAAACAAATGGACAGCGCCTCCTAGGCCCACGTATTTACAGAGAGCAAGTATCGGCCTCCCAAGAGACCCTTAGCGACCTCCCAGAACTGCAAAAACCCTCACGGCTCCACTGAAAATCATCTCAACGTGGTGAAAGTGGGAGATCGACCTCCTTATGGGTGTTCCACAATTCCTTCTGACCAGATCGATGCTCCTCCCAACTGAAAATAGGCTAGCTAGGGTGGGTATTCCACCACCGAAACTAGACTTAAGTGTGGAAGGGTTTTGCTAAACCCTAACGAAACAATGGCTCCAAGAGCACCATACAAGAGAGAAATCAAATCATAATGATAAAGTGAAGGGCTACCCCTCCTTTTATTCTTCCTACGAACCTTCTAGATCTTTCCCCTTCTTGACCAAATCAAACCTCACCCTTGTTCCTCCGTATATTCATAAAGTGACATTAAATAAAAATAAATTATTAATCACTTAAACATTAAAAATTGAATTTAATGTTTAAGTGATTAATAATTTATTTTTATTTAATGTTACTTTATGAATATAACATCCTCCACCAAAGTGACACCAAATGAATCACGTGACTCCCTTTCTCCGCTGACTATAGCCTACGGGAGTCTTATAGGCTACTAAGTCGTCCTTCATCATGATCAATTGGAAGGGGAAATTACAAAGTAAGGTCTATACCATCCCTTATCTATACCCACTCAACCTTGGGAAAGCATTTCCATGGATTTTTTGGGAGGTTTACCAACAACCAGGTAGGGACATCACTATCTATTTATGGTAGTTGGCAGGTTCAGCGAGATATGCAATTTCATGCCTTGTAAAAAGACCATCAAAAGACAAGAAGAAGCAAACATATTCTTTGAACGGGTCTGGGTGCACTTTGGGATACCAAGGAGCATCATCTCAGACAAGGATACCATATTTCTCAGAACATTTTTGACTACATTGTGGGATAAGATGGACACTAAGTTGAAGAGATATACAACATTCCATCCATAGACAGATGGGCAGACAAAAGTAGTCAACAAGACTTTGGTGCAGCTTTTGAGGGGTTACAATCAGAAGCATCCAAAGATCTCAAATGAAAATCTGATCTACATACAACACTCTTATAATAAAGCAGTCCACACTTCTACTGGTAAGTCACATTTTGAAACTTACTTTGGATATTTGCCACCTTCACCCTTAGACGTTGTATATGGATTGCAAGGAGGAGCGAGGGAGGACGTCACAGGAGATGCATTGGGAGCAGAAAAAATTGTTGAGAAGATTAGGCAAATCCATTTGCAAGTACAGGAGACACTAAAGAAGTCATAGGAAAAATACAAGGCTAGACATGATCAACACAAAACCGAGAAGTCATTCAAAGTGGGAGACAAAGTTTGGTTAGAGCTGAACAAGGAAAGACTACAGGGTCCTGATAAGAAGATCAAGGCTCTGCGGTATGGACCTTTCAAGATATTGGAGAAGGTGGGAGATAGCGCCTACAGACTCAGTCTACCCCCATACATGTGCATTTACTCAGTAGTGAATGTGGAGAATCTCAAACTCTACGAGCCTTCCATGTTGGATTAGGAGGAGGAGCACGTCCTACCTTCCATAGAGGACTTAGCACCAGATGTTCAGGCAGAGTTGGCAGAGGACACAGTTTTGCAAAAGCGATCCAGAACTACAAGACAGGGGCATGACCTTTGGAAAATTGGGTTGAAAGGACAACTTCCAAGCAAAGCAAAGTGGTACTCCAGGGAGAAGGTAGAGGAAAAATTTCCTCACCTCATTCAATAAATCTTTTGGGGACCAAAAGCCTCTTTAAATGGGGAGGTATGATTTGAATTGGATCATTATATTATTTGTCGTCTATCTTGATGCTTTTAGAATGGAAAAAATTGGAGGAATTAGCTTGTAGGGTCATTTTAATGGCAGGTCTCAGTTTGGAAAATTGGGGTTTGAAACCTTCCAAAGCCATTTTGAGGCATCAAACGACATTTTTGGGGGGTCAAAACTTTTCCTGCTTCAGCTCAGACCCCTCGACACTATTCTACACATCGAGACCTTTCCAACGGTGCAAAAATCGCGTCAATCGAGGCTCGTATGCAAAAGTTGTAGATTTTCTAAGGTCCTATGAGGTTGCCACCTAAGGTCTGTCCTTGACCTTAGTATGGCTCTAAGTTTGAACTGTGTGGCCGTCTTCTTATGCTATTTTAGGACAGCAAACAGTCACCCAACTTTCTGCTCAATGTTTTGATGGTTAAGTGCTCTTTTAAGGTGCCCTTGCAAGTGTTTTCTTATCTCAATGTTAGCACATGCAATATAACTTAAAACACATAACACTACCTCTAGATCTTGAACTTTAAAATATTGATCTACACGTCTAAGCATGCATAAATTTGACACAGGTATTTTTGGTCAACATGACCCTAGATAAAAACCCCTCGGGGAAAACCAGTTTGGGATATATGTCTATATAATGATGATCAAAGCAAGAGATACACAAGTAATACAATACAATGGAACCTGTATACATTGCAAGCTCCTCACAAGCCTTGCCACAAGATCCAGAGAGAGATGTGCCCAAACTCAGGTGCGCCCTCTCCCTTTGTTGCTCTCTGCACTGAAGTGAAGCGCTATAGCTCCTCTTTGACCCAATGAAGAAATCCCTCCACAGGAATGTGCTCTCCTGTGCTGCCTCTCCACTGAAACTGTCAGAACTAACTTCCTCCAAGCAATGCTCCTACCAGGTAGTTGTCAACCCACTCCACAGGTGCGCCCTCCTCCTAGCAGAAATGATCACCATAAAATAACAAAAGCCAAAGCTGGATATCTCTCACCATGAAAGCATGCGCCCTCCCTCTAGCCTCCTCATGCATCTGACATCATCTCAAGGTGACAAGTCCTCCTCTCCTGGTGAGCAAATGAAGGAAACAAGTGTGCCTCCTCTCCTAGATGCGCCCCTCCTCCATATAAAATGCTCCCTCTCAGAAATGAAGGCTAAGACTCCATGGATATACTCTCCATGCAAGCTCCAAGCAACAAGAGCCTCCTCCTCAAG
>ML795367.1:184550-202244 GCA_009831015.1 Picea engelmannii
AGCCTTCAATCTCCCTTCTAAGCTCTCACAAATGGAAGCCTTCAATCTTTCTTCCAAGCTCTCCAATCTCCCTATGGAAGCCTTCAATATTCCTTCCAAGTTCTCCAATCCCTTCCAAGCTCTCAAATCTCCCTTCATCCTCCTTCAATCTTCCCTCAATCCCATCAATAACTAGCAAGAACCCTCTCAAAACCCTCCTAGCAAAGATGAGTGAAATGAGAAATAGAATGAGAGAAAAATGGAGTGAGTCAGTGTTTTATTCCTGTAGAAACCATAGCCATACCTTTTCCTCTCTTATGGAACCTTGTCTTGGTTCCCACTCACTCCCAAAACAAAACAAAAATACCCTCTCTTGCCTCACATGCGCGGATTGAAGGGGAATCCTTAGGGAGCGTTTTTTTAATGGAGGGAGAGCTCAGGGAGCACGCTTCGGGAGCGGGGGCGTGAGGGGGGGGGGCGCTCCCCCGCAGCCTAGTGTTGGCCTACAAGTGCTCATTGTAGGTTGCTTGTAAGAGCTAAGATCCACATTGTATTGTTGCCCTACCTTACCTCTCATATAAATAGAGGAAGGAGTGAGTATTTCCATTTGTATATTTCATTCACTCACTTGTATTCGCTCTTGTGATGAGATGTGACATAGAGAAGAGTGCGCACTAGCCTCTCTCTAGGGTCTTCACATGTGCTTGATTACTCTATCTCTCTCTTGAGTCACTGCAGTTTCTTGGTCTTCTTGGAGTATTTTTAACTATCTTGGAGGTCTAGGGTTAGGGTTCATCCCTTGGAGATTGGAGATTAGGGTTTTGTGATAAAACTCTAGGGTGGAATTGTGAAAAAGAATAGGAGAGGACATCTCGCCTTGGAGGATGTGTTCAAGTGATTCTTGCATACTGGATCTTCTTGGTTGCTAGGGTTTTGTTAATTTTCCCGAGCTAGGGTTTGGAGAGCTGGAAGGATTTGTACTAGCCTTGAGAGAAGGCTATGGTATGTACATGTACTTCATTTTGAACATATTAACGAAGTTTCCAACTGTCCAAAACTTATGCAATTTCCAGATATGATTTTCAGCTATATATACTCTTTATGCATTGTTATTTACAGCCATATATGCCTTGCTGATTTGACATAAGTAAAAGGACAGTTGTTAAGTAATTTGACATCTAAGTGAAGAATATAAGGAGCTGATTTTAGAATCTACTGCTGTTATTGCTTCTGTAAAATAGTATTTCCAGATCTGGTTATTCATGATAAGTTGCCCAAAAGGGCTGAAACTTATCCCTTTGGTTTGGTATCTTTTCTCCTTGAATTGTCGAGAAGTTTGGGCTGTTTGGAACTGAAATATTGTACTCTTTCCGCTGTTGTTTTGCACCTTGTTTTACATCAGCCCTAAGGCTGATAATTCACAGGGTTAAGATCTGAGAAACCTTCTAGGTTGAAGGTGAAATTTCTGTTTTGCATTGAGTTTTGAATTCTGAGAAATTTTCACACTATTCAGGTCAAAAAATTGGCATTCACTAGGAGTTTTGCATTTTCAACAGGCCATGTGTTAGTAGGAACTATGTAGATTGAGCAATGAAAATAACAAGGAACAATGACAGTAGGAATAAAATTGGTTTTGCAATTTTGTAGAGAGAATTATGACATTTATAAGATCAGGATGGAATTATATCTCATCAAAAAATAACTATCGTCAGCGATTATAGAGAAGGATCCCAACACAAGTGCAATTGATTGGAGGCATAAGGATGAGAGCTAAGTCAATTATCATCCAAAACCTAACAATGTTGCATGGTGTCGTGTGCATAAGTTGGTGAAGGAAGTATGGAAATATCTTGCAAGTATATACTAGAGTAAGTTTGGAAGACTTTTGCAAATCAACCATGCTTGAGACACAAGTATAATCATGTTAAGATGGGGAAGAAAGCATGAAAGAATATGCATTTGGACTAAATGCAAAAGTTTGCCAAGTAGATGGCTCCAATTGGTGTGAAGATAATAAGATTATGCACACACAATACAAAGGTATAGAGAGAGAGAGAGAGTTGATAGCACAGACACCAATTATAGGTGTGCAACTAGTTCCTATACAGAAATATGGCATCAGTATACATATGACCATATTTTCCGTGTAGCACAGATATGGTATGGCCCAAAGAAAAAAAGACCTAGATAACCCCTCCAAGTTGCAATTTATGCATTTGAATTTCTCCTTTATATACATCTTTGTGCTCTTCCATGAAGGTAATTTCGTCGTGGTTGTCTACACAGACTTTCACCGTTGTGGTTTTGCATCATAGACATTCATCAATGTTTTCGAAGAACAAATCACCCATAGTTTTCTACACCACTGTTGATTACCCATGGCCTCATGAGCTCTCAACTCCTTTGGATTTGTCTTTGGTCTCTAGCATGTGTAACATGTATTCCATTATACTAGTCAGGAGCAGGAAATCTAGCAAGTTCTATTGCTCAAGAAGATTAAGCCTTGTTCAGATAGTTGCTTCCCTACGAATTGGAAGTTTCAAGGACAACATTGATCCCGATAGTTTAGGCGGTAACCTTTGTAGTATCAATTCCGCAGTACGCATCAACGTAGTCATGGGATGGCAGGCAAAGTAGTTCAAAGCTGAACTTTGTCCCTGTCGGATAAAGTTTATGTATTCAACCATAGTTTAAAGTTTTAAACGTTAGAGAAATTATTTAGTATAAAGTTTATAACATGTATATATATTTTTCCAAAGAAATATATATACATATATCTAAAACTTAGTTTATAAAGTTACTGTTATTAATTAAATATAAAGTTATAAATTACAGTTTATGTATCGACTAAGAGTTATTATAGTTTTATTTATATTATATATAAACTATATATATAATATCATAAGTATATATAACAATTTTACTAACATTTCATATATTATATTTATGTGTATATATCATAGCTATCATATAATATAATACTTACTATTTATTTCACATTATACAATTTTGAAAAAACTGTATGTGTTTTGCATTTGTGAAAGTTATACTCGGTGTATTGGGGTCACAGTGGACTTTTTCAGATAAGTATTTTTGTTGTGTTATACCCTATCCATATATGTATCTGGTAACTATGTTTGATAATACTATTCAATACAAAAAGGGGATACAAAATTCATATGTCCCATTAGAGAGACAATCATCCATATAACCAACAAGCATTGGGTTAAGATATAATTAAAGTCTAATTAACACACTAGATGTCTTAACCTCCTATACTAATCTGGCATGTGACTTTATTCCTTTATGTCCTATAAGACTCTATTATCTAATACTAACACCTACTAAATACAATGATATGCCCATTAAACTATGTTAATTCTATCACCCTCCCATTGATGGTCATATTGAAAACAAACACTTGTACCAAAAAATCACAAACTTATTTGCACCAAGCGCATTGAAAGAATTTTTTGCTGCCTTCACATAAATTGTTAATGATACAACTTGATATCCTCACACTCAATTATTCATTTAGGAAGAGCACGATTTCCCCACAACAAGGAGGTGATACCAGTTGCTGTTATTTCCAAACAACGGGGGAAATCTTTTGATTTGGTAATGGTTACTCTATCTGATTTTGTTTCAGCGCCCTATTTTTGAGTGTGACCATCACTAGATTGTGGAAGTTATGTTGACCAAGTTGAGTGTTGGATGGAGGATGTATCCTGGAGATCAACACAGAAGAGCCTCGAATGTTTTGTCTTCTTATTGACCGATGATGATTCATGCTATGAGTTATAGATAGCTGCATGTTTGCCCTATCTGGGGTCACTGAATACATGGAAACATATCATAGAGTGGCTTCATTCGCTTTTTGAGTATGTTGATTAGTCACAAGTCTTGTCAGTTCGTGCAGGTTTTTCCTATCAAGTGTAGTGTGTTGTCTTTGTTTTCATAATTATGTGTTGTCTTTGTTTTCATAATTATGGTTTGATGGCTTGCTTGACTTCAAGTTTTGTGTTGGTTTTCAGGTCTTGGGTAGAGTTTTATGCTTCAAATTATAGTGTGTTTTGTTTCAAAATAAATGTCATCATCAAATAGTCTTTTATCCGAATTGTTAAGTCATAAGTAAGGAGTCAATTCTAATATATGTACACATTGTAATCAGAGATCAAAATCTGATTTCTTGAAGTCCTAAAGTCAAAATGGTCCAAAAAGTCGCAATCAAAGGTCGGTGGTGTGCTCGATTGTAGGTTTCATTTGGCATATGGGTATCTGGGGTTCTCAACATCCCGCAAAGGAATATTGTCCCCAACTTGGACCGAATGTTATCACCCTCCCAGTGCCTGGTATGAGATATATTTAGAGGCAGGTAATAGAGACCCAGATCCAGTGCCTTAATGGAGACAGAGATCAATGCACATACATGAGCCTTCCAAAAGACTTAATTAGTGCATGCACACAGTCTTCAACATGCACCATGCCAAGTACTTTCATGAGGATCTATTTTTGGCGCACTTCTATTTTTATAACTTTTATTTTTAGAGGTTCCTATTTTTAGGAATTTCTATCTTTGGATGTGGATGTTACTTTGGAGGAAGACACTACTGTTTTTATAAGTTGTTTCTGAAAATGCTATTTTTTGAAGTTTCTATTTCCGAACACTGAAAACTTTTGAGAATATTGTTATTTTTACAAAAGCACAGTGAGCTATGCATGCAGCTAATTTTAGAAAAGCAGATTGTTAATTGTGGAGGTGTCTAATTTTGGAAAAGCATGTACTTTTGTGCATGCATAAATCTTCTATTATTGGAGGAATTGTATTCTCTGAAAGTGTGCCAACAAAGCACTTTTCTATTCTCAGAATTTGTGCTATTATTGACCTGAAGGGCACTAATTTTGAGGCTTCTTTTTGTAAATTTTGTGTGCTATACTTCGCGTTATAGGGCGCTGTGTTTGACAGCCTTATTTGCTGGTTTGCTGGTATTGTTTTTGACAGAAGGGAGCACTAATTTCAGGAACATTTCTTGCTTAACCTCTCCTAGATTGAAAGTTGATTTTGGGCTATTTTTGGGACTGTTTTATGCCTAATTTATCCCAAGGAGGACGCATCTTTTAAGGGGTTATTTTCAGGCTGATTTTATCTCAATTTGGGCACTGATTTTTGCCAAAAATATACCTGTTTTCGTGCTTGATATGAATACTCAAGGGAAATGTTTTCTGTATTAATTTTAGGACTGATTTTGTGCTAAAAAAACAGCCATTGAAGGCGCTCCACTTGAGAGTATAGTTGGAACCTTTTTTAGAGATAAATCATGCATGGATCTGCACTATTTTCAAGGAGTAGCAACACTATTTCCAGGCTAGGAGAGTGCTCCATATGAGGTGTATTTGCGTGCTTTGGAGATATTCTCAGAGTTGCTTTTTTGTATCTTCGGCATGCTTTTCCAGGTCATGCATGGCACACTATATCTGGATCCCGACCTTCTTTAAATAAGCACACCACAAATAGTCCAAAGCCTCAGCAATTTCAAGCATAAATATATGTTCAAGGAGGAGGAGCATTTATCAGTTGTTCTTCAGTCTTCTTTCTCTTCTTCCATCCATCTCCTCCTTTCTTCCTTTCACACTGAAATCTCTAAGCAGTGTCCTTATGTGCTCGTAGATCAAATCTTTAGAGTAGCTCTACTATAGATCTCCTTCTCGTTTCTGGGAGTTTTATGGGGTAAGAAATCTAAGGCATGAGTGTAGCTCCCTTAGGCCTTTGGTTAGGCATGATGATGATCTAATGTTCTTCAGAATTTGTACTTGACTAAGCAGTTCTGATTAATGAAAGACAGTAATCGTCCTTTCTCTTTAATTTATGGTGAATGTTTGGATGTTGAGAATTCATTCTTATGATGGCTCTCATTTATTTCTAGATTCAGCATTGGAAGATTGTGGTTAGGAGGATTCAATGCTCTGTTTGTCCCTCTAATATTTTCATATTTTCAAGTCTTTCTTCCTTCTCCATATCTCCCAAGTCGAATAAGGCACTGGATAAGACAGAAAATAAAGAATTTAATATTTTTGAATCTTGAGTTTTTGTGGAGCAAATAATGCTGATTTTATTTGCAAATTTGAAGAATCTGATAGGGATACCCCCCTAGAACTAGCAAACAATAGTTCCAAAGTGAGGGATTCGTTGTTGGTGACAGGGACAACAAATCCATATGTTGTCAGACCCCCTTAGGACTGATTTCCCCAAGGAACCATTCTGAGTGATAACACCACCTACAGCAGATGTACAAGTTGATTTGAACTCCAATGAGAAGCTCTTGTCTACACCTAGTTAGCAAAGTATATCAGTGTTCAAAAACAAGGCCGTTAAGGCATACCTTAACCCATAAAGAGCCATGTCCACAAGATCCCTTTTACCTACAAACTGCAACCCTTATGGTTGATTTTTACACAAACCACTCTTTACGTCCAACCTACAAATCCACCAGCCAAATTGTATCGCTATGGTTGAAGCCACTTGGATATGTGTGTGTGTGTGAGAGAGAGAGAGAGAGAGAGAATGAACTATAGGTGCTGGCTAAGCCTAAGTAATTGTTTTTATCTTCAAATAATCACAAAATGTAATATCACCATTTCTACTTGAAATAAAAATATTGCTGCTTATTTCTAAGGATAAACATGTGTGTGTGTGTGTGTCTGAAGACAAAGAGACACTCCCCCTCAAATCTGTTGTTCAGGCCATAAATATCTTAAATGCCTATCCACAGGTGCTGGAAAAAACTATCCCTCACAGGGAAGGTGAAGTGGCAATAAATAAGAATATTCCATGGGCTTTTTTGAATGGTGCTTCATAGGGGAATCCTTCTAAGGGAGGTTCAAGAGATGAAAAACTTATGCAAAACATCTAGGGCTTTGAACTAGAAATGTAGGACGATTTGCATATAACTCAAGCTAATTGATCTTAAACTTGATTTTTATAATTTTTTCCAATCAAACATTCAGATCGAAACCAAAGAATGAATGCCCTATATGATCTTGAAACAAAGCACACAACAAGGGCACAATCAAGCAAGACGTCCCAGGGTTTGGAGGTGATTTTCAACAATTTGCTTGAGGGAGTGAGAGCCAAGCTTAAGGTATATTTTTTAGGGTCTTTATGGCTCAAATGCAATCTGATTTTAGGGTATTTTCCGTAGTTAATTCCATAATGCAAAACAAAACAAAACAAAAAATGGTAAAGAGATATGAATTTTGGGTTTTTTCGTTGGTTGAGAAGGAAAGAAAACCAATGCCTTGCTATGGTTGGGCAATGGGGACAAAATGAAAACTTAAGGGAGTGATTCTTCAAATGATCTAAGGGCAAGTAGGGTTGTCAAAACAAGAACCTACAAGTCCTAGATCTAGCAAGGAAAATACTCCAAGTAGTGGAAGGGAAGGACCTTCAAGAATCATACCACCTCCAAGACAACCAAGGAGTGTTTTTACTTGAAAGGGAGTGAATGTTGATTTTGTTCACAAGGAATAATAGGGCAAAGATTCACACACTTGAAGGAATGAAACAAAAGGTAAGAACTTACCTCTCCAATGTAGTGATACCACTCCTCTATGGCTCCCAAGTAGTCTTTGACAATTCCAAACCTGTAATAAAACCTTAACTAGTATGCTCCAAGAATATTTGCCACATTTCAAGAAGGTTGATCATCCATCACCAAAGCCTTAGACAAGAGACAAGAATAAAAAAGTTCTTATTCCAGTAGCTTACAACAATTTACAAATGAGGAGGCTCTTATTTTTAGAAGAAGAGCTCTACAACCTCTACAATAAAATACTATTGAATCTTTAACAAATCCTAGATCTATGCTCAAAAAATTAATATCCTCTAACAAACCTAAGAGGATTTAGTCAACAAAATAAAATATGGTGGACTAATGTCACATGTACAATAGATGAGGATAGATGCCTCTACAAAGTGGATGCCCTCCTCAAAAATGGAATAGACATGGTCAAAATACAATAGATTCCCTCATCTAAGGAGGTCGACCTCATCAAAATAATACTAGATATCCTCAAAATGCTCCACAAGACCCTCACGTGTGGATCCAAGAAATGGGAGGGTCGTCCCCTCAAAATACTCCATTGCATGCTAAAAAATGCCCCACATATGTAATAATAAGGCCCCAAAGGTGAGTCCCTCCTCAAAACCCTCCAACGTCCATCACAAAAGATGCCAAGTGAATGGAAAATAGGCATGTGTGGTCCTCAAGTGCAACAACCTCAGTCAACTGGTCAACAAGGAGCAAGTCAACCCCTCAAAACGAGTGATGATGTGGCACATGTGTTGTCCAAAGAGTGTGTATAGCCTGTCACAATGCCCCATGCAAGTCTCATAGTGCCCAAGGTAGATCGCACCGCTCTAGACAGTGTCACAATGCTCTAGGCAGTCATGGATCCCAAGGCAGTCATGCATCTCGATGCAAGTACATTGATCCCAACACAACATGATGATGGGTCATGCCTTGATATGCGTGCTATTAGGTGGATAAACATCAAGTGTCATCCTTTAACTTCACAATAACTCATTGAATTTATACCATTTGCTAAGATTAACCATGGTGGGGACAACATCAACCACTATCACATGTGACAACTCCTAAGACAAAAATAGTTCCTAGGACACTAAGTAAGGAGTATGTAATAATGCATGATATGAATAGGGTGGCTAACTTGATGAGTTAACTTGCATACCCACATAAGGTTTGTTAAAGATATTCATCCACATGAATTCCTTTAAAGAGAGGTTGCACTTTTGCATTGAGTTACCATTCCTTAGTCGTTTTTCTTACAACCCCTTTGCTTGCCTTTTTATTTATTTGATTTGTCCCTTTCTTTAGATATGCATTGTTAATGGGACCTGGGGCATTGCGGATTTTTGCAAGGTGGCATGGCTCAAGCTTTTTATTTTGGCTTTTTACTTTAGCTGCATCAACCTCGAGTTTATAGCTCTTAAGATGAGGCTTTCCTCATGGGACTATGAAGCATGAATCTTGCTATGACATATGACAAACCAACCATGAGCGAGAATACAAAATATGTGCATGGAAGTGATGGGGAATATGGAAGGGAGTGAAAGATGGTTGATATTGCAGACACACTACACCTTCCTAGGTCTCTAGTAGTACAACTCAACCCAAGAGTGACAACACTTATCTAAAGGTATGATCCACCATGGTACAAGGCAAATAATAACAATTTAGAGTGTTATGATCCATTATTAGACTTCAACAATGTTCACCATAGTCATGAGTCATGACAAATATATGAAACACTAGCATCATACATGAGCAAGAATGAAAGATATAGCAATATACAATTCATCAAGCATCATCATCATAATCATTAATAGAGCATTGAGGTGCTTTCATCATGGGTACAACATCATCATCATAGTGCCAAATCAACTAAATCGTCCTATCATCATCATCAAAAGGTGGCCATATCCACTATGCAAGAAGACCATCAATCAACAAGATCTTTGGCATATAAGCTCTAAGTGATTAATTTGAAGTGCTTACAATGAAGTGTGAATTGAAACATCATGCCACTGGGAGAGTGGTGCTCACACTAAAATCTCTAGCATGTGATGAGAATCACGTGGTTACCTCTCATATAGTATGAGGGGTAACAAACCTAAAAATCCTAAATAAGTGAGGTGCAAAGAGGATATCACATAAGTCAAAATCACCCAGAACTTTTAGCAAATGCTGAGCTCATTGAAACTTGCATTGCAAAAAAATATGCTCCCTTGGAATGCAACATCAATAAGGCCCAAACCCCCCTCCCTCGCCAACATATTTAGACCACAAATATGACCTAAGAAGTTGCTCAAATTTTATGAACTGGATCGTATTGGAGAACTAACAAGAGACCTAGTAACTATGAGAAGCCTATAAAATCCTCAAAACCACAGTGAACTTGCCTACAAAAGGGAGATCTTTGAATTTCCAAAAGTGGACATTTATCTGAAGCTTTTGGAGACACCAATCCCACATGGCCACAACCGAAAGACCAATTCCAAACAGGATCCCAAGGTATCACACAATCACCCCTAGTCAAATATAAGTTTACATAGAGGGGAATCCAGGCTAGAGAATCATCAATCCCAACAAGCCAAAAACCAATGTTCCTCTCATTTCATGGGCATCTAGGACTATTTTCGGATTATAGCCTTATTTACAATGTGGAAGCTAAGATGCAAGTATGTTTTCTCTAATGATATCAATTCAATTCAATCTTTTTTTCATCTTGGTGAGAAGAGGTATGTATGCAAATGTTTGCCATACGCTATCTTCTGATTAAGGATGCCAAAGAGTTGGATTCTTTAGACTATTCTAAGTTTATTGTTTCCCTTGTAGCCCTTAAGAAGTGTGTTGACCACCTATTTCGACTAGGGGGTCAACGTCATGTATCATGAAGATATGTACCTAGTGGTACAACTAGTTTGAAGACTTTTGGCTCAGCAGGGCAAATTTTGCCCCCGATGTCTTTCTATGTACTCGGAATGTTCGCTTCCCTGCGTGGGATAATAATGTAATATGCTAGCATGAGTCAATTTTTGTCTAGTTACCTAGGAATTTATCATTAGGGAAGTCCTTTCATCGAGTGTTTTTTTTCCTCAGATAATTAATCTTGCTTAATTGCAATTTTAATTATCCTTGAGTTTTTCACTCACATAAATCCTCCAAAGTGGTGAAAGGTGTTCTAATGATCGAGCCCACGGATGACTAAGGTTTGGAAGTGTTGTAAATGACCATGCTAGACATCTCCTAGAGTCTTGCGAAATTCCATTATGTTTTGATAGGATTTTTTTAATAATTAAAATTTCCGCAAACTAGGAATTTTTAATTATTTTTGGTGTAAAATGTAAAAATTTGGTCCTTGGGGATTTTGTGTAGGGGTATGAGTACTCAAATCAAATGGCAAATGACCCCCTACACCCTTGGACCAAGTTTCAACTCATTTGGACAAGTTTTGCTAGGTCATTGTCCATGAGGAGTCCAAGTCAATCAAAAACCAGCAAATAATTAGCTAAATTAAAATAGCCAAATTTTATAAAAATAACTAAAGTCATGACAGAGAGTGGGAAAAGGATTCCTAATGTATTTCCTAAGTTGGGAAAGTGATTTTCCACTTATAAGAACCCCCCTTGCTAAGCCAACAACCTCAAGTGGTGAGTCCCTAAGGAAAAGTGCGCCCCCCTTGCTCATGAACACATGGGAAAATAAAAATTAAAGCAAGAGGGTGGCCAAAACACAAAGTATACCCCTCCTTGACCCTAACTTCATATTTGATGATTAGAAAAGGTGTTTTCCCCTTCCCCACTCACCCCTCAAACCCTAGCCACTACCAAAACCCTAGAAGTGTGCCCCCCTTGATTCGACCTCCTTCCCTTTGATGTGTGACACTTGGAGCTCATCCAAGAGGGGTCTTTCCTCTCTCTCAACTATAAAAGAACGCCTACCCCTCCTCGTTTCCCCATCTATTCTCAAAGCAAGTCTATGCTGTCCAAATTTCTCCCATTATTTTTCCTCTCTCTCCCATTCTCTCATTGTAAATCTTGCTACAAGTATTTGTAGCAACATTTTATGAATAATAAAGGAAGCTTTGGAGGATCTCTTGTGTGCATTGGGAGTCTTCTTGGTGCTCTTCATGGTGTTCTTGTGAGGTGATATTTGTTGCATTTCATTTTTGTATTTTTTTTTGCTTTCACTAGTTAACTTGGAACCCAATCAAAGTATTTTGCTTGGGAGTAATTGGTAGTAGTATTGCTATTAGTTTTGTGATAGTTTCTTTCAAGTTTGCAAAGTATTTTACAAGCTTATTGGATGCTCTCACMTCCTTGTTGCATTGTGTAGCAAAATATACTCATTTGCAGGTCACTAAAGAATTGGAGTGAATTTCAGAGTTGGAAATTCACTCATTCAACCATCCAGAGCTTCACTTATTTTTCTATTCTTATCTCCTTTCTTTCCTATTACATTTTAGGATATTCATGGTCTGAAATGGTCATTTAAAATACTTTTTCATGTTCAGAAATTTTCTTTTTAATTTATGTTTATGTACTGACATAAATTAATTAGTTTGCAAGTGTTTTGTAGCATTTTCCAGTAAGTTTAACTTGTTGTTTTATGCAGGTTATCGCTGGGATAAGGGGAGGTGTTGCTTGTTTTGGGCCCCAAAACACTCAAAAAAGCCTCCTAAAGTTTGGGTACCAAACCCACTCTCATTTATCTTCTTCTAAAGCATTGTAAGCAGCCCAAGAGAGCCTCTTGGGCATGCATTCTCACTTTTAATTCCAAAAATCTGATATATTAATTTAGTTAGAAATTCAAAATATTGCCCACACCTTGCAAAAAGATAGGCCAAAGCCATCCTTGCAATATCGTGAAGGCTAGGTTTAGATTTAATTTTCTGCATCTCTTTTATGTTGCTCACCTTGGCCAAAAACAGTAGGCTTGTTCTCCATCTTGTGCCATTGTTGTGAGGTTGTTTTTTTTTATTTTCAAATCATTTAAATTATTTGTTTTTTCCCACACCTTGCAAAGAGATTGGCATAAGCCATCCTTGCAATATCGTGAAGGCTAGTCTAATTTTTGAATTATTACAAAGTAATCATATTTGTGCTCCGCCTTTGCCCCGTATTCCCTCCCCTTGCCACTTTGTGGATCTTGGGTAACTAAGAAAGGGCAAAGGATTGAGAGGCTAGTTTAATTAGGCACCCAATTGCTATTGTTTCCACCATCAAAAAGGGTGACTTGGGAGGCAACAAGGGGTTGAAGTCGGGGACGGCTTCGTGGCACTATGTGTCCTCCTTGCTTGAGCGCCCAAGCATTCCGGATTTGACCTGTGGAGCTAGGGAAGGACCTTGTTTGTACTTCTTCTTGAGCGCCCATCATATCCTTTTGGTTGAGGGGATAACAATTTGGGGTAGACACAGTCTAGGCTTGCATCTTTCACATTCTAATCCCTTTAATTCAAGAGAGACTTAAAATTTATTAAAATCAATCAACATAACTTTCACAACTTTGCATCTCAAGTTTATTTTCAAGCAATTTTACTTTCCAAGTTGTGCAATTTAATTTCCATGTGACTTTACTTTCCAAGCAAGCTCATGTTTTAAGTTTACTTTTCAAGCAACTTCTTTCATTGTGGGTATGTACATGTATTAAAGGTTCTTTATTTTTGGTTGTAAGCATTCTTTGTTCATTTGGAAATAATTGTCTAAAGCTAATAGTCATTTCACTATCTAATTCATTGTGTAGATGTTTCATGTCTTACTTCATGTTGTAGATATATATTTAATTGCTCATCTCAATAAGTAAACTTTGGATATATTCTAGGCACTGGTCTATTTTATTGTATTCTCAAAGAAAAGGTTTGCATGTCATTGAAGGAATTGCATTTTCATTGTTTGCTTGTCATTGGGTTGGGTCTCCCTAATAAAAAACAAATTAACTCCTAGATCATTAATTAAAACTGAACATAGTTAAGTAGGGTCTACCCCCCTTGGCTTCCTTAGGAGTGAGCTTAGACGGAAGAGGTCTAGATCGAGGTGACAGTGGGTCTAGACTTAGGCTTGTGCCTCTAAGGAGACACCAAGTGGGTTGGAGACTTCTCCACGTTAGTAGGTGTGTATAAGGACGGTAACAAAGTGTATATAAGATACCATTGTATATACCCTTCAGTTTTGGTTTTCCTTTTCAACTATCATGTAAATTTTATTTTGTTAATATAAGACATTATTCAAAAACAATATCCAAACAACCCCTTGTAGCCTCAACGAACTCCCGATCCACCTAAACTGATAAAAGTGAATCATCCGCAAAATGATTGTTTACCATCTCTAAGACGTCGAAAAGAGAGATGCTCTAGATTCTTGCTTGCGTCTTACTTGCCTCAAACTAGAGAGACCCTCTTCAAAACTGTACCCATATAAGAACAGCTTCACACGAACTTCTTTGGAATAGGTGAAGCAAACAAGAGTTTAAATGGAGAGTCTTGCTTTAGAATTGTAACCTCTAAAACACCTTCACACAAACTTCTTTGAAATCGGCAAAACAAACACTGCTTTGAACAAGCATATGCACAAATGGTTAGAGCGGGAAGCTAATTCCCACAATGATGTCAATGAACTATCTTCAAGAAATGACAAAAACAATGGCAAAAGCATGTTGAAGTTAAAAGTGGTTCAATGAAAATTCTATTATGGAAAGAGTGTTGACGATGAATAAGAAGGCTTCAAACAAACACCCCATGAGATCTGACCACATGCTAATGGGGTCAAATGTTAAAAAAGTGTTCCAAATACCACTTGCAACAAGATGGTTTTCCAATCATAAAAGCATCTTCCACACACTCATAGGTGTAAAAGAAAACAAGGGCAAGTTGCCATCAAACAATGTCAAGAAGAGATTGCTACTACGATCAATCAATTATCAAAAAGAGCGATGAGGATTGTATGGTTATAAAATAGTTGAAACCAAACAATAAGATATCCTCAAGCAAGGACTCAAATGTCACCATGACCAATCATCAATCGAACCATATGGAGGATGTACTAATAAATAAATGATTATACTGGATTACCTTGGGAAAAGAACAAGCCCCCACTAATGCCGAAAAGAAAGTCAAATGGAATAGTAAAAATGACGAAGCAGATGGATTAATCAGAATTTACATCTCTCTTGATTTACGGTTTCAACTTCAAGGAACTGATGACCTAGTAGAAATTAGGGATAAGCTAGAAGTTATATTTTGTGAACACAATGTGATTCGAGCCCACCAACGACAAAATTAGTTAACAACTTTAAATCCCAATTATTTCACTTGCATTAAAGATTACTTATCTAAGTTCAAAATGCCTAGACTTTTACTTAAAGAAAGTAAAATAGATATGAAGGATGATTGATGCACACATGTTATTCTTGCTAAGCTTGGTAGTGCATATTCTGTCTTTGTATCTACCTTTTAGACCACCATAGAAACTCTAGGGGATTCTTCTTGACATTCCACTCTTGAGTCTTTTTGTGATTCTCTAATTAGAGAGCAAGATAAGCTCTTGCATCTTGGAGTGATCAACATTGCATGTACATCTAACAAAGCTTTATTGGCCTAGTAGAAAGATAAAATCAAGCATCCAAAGAAGCAACATCATCGCAACCACAAGAAAAACAAGGGTCCCAAACCCTCTCAGCTAGCTTCTATACCTAATGGTGACAAAGGTCCAAAATCAAAAAGTAAGAAGACACAAATCCTAAGAGTGGGTATCGATCCAAAAATCTGCCAACTACATTTCTTGATTGTTGATTTGTAAGAACTATGGCTAGAAGAATGTCAATACCTAGGTGAAAAGTGATAATGTCTTTATTCACTATAATTAGGATGATGATTTGGTTTACATATAGATGGTGAATTCCTTAGTTAATACTTAATAGGTGTAGGATTTGGTTTCAATTTATCAAACAATACAGGGTCTAGCTCATGTGAATCAGTAGTGGTAAACGCAACATCGTGACTCACATCTAAGAATTTAGTCTCAACATATCTGAGGCATGCTCTATCAATCTCATCTCATGCTCGATGGTTACCAACTCCACCATTGGTGTAACCTATCCAACAAAATAACTTGGAACAAATGCCTTTAGTATCTTACTCAAAATCAAGAGAATAGTTTGTGAGTCTTCATGGATTCTTCTTTTCTAGGTAATCTTTCGCAAATAAGATCCAAATTTTTGGTGTTTCGCTACCTCCCTTTTTTTCTTTTCTTTAGTCGGCTTTAGGATGCTTCTTGTCACCATAGTTAGTATTTTCCCTTAGGTTTTTTCCTTAGTTATGGAGCCTTTTATTTTGTTAGTATTTTTTTGGTTAGTTTAGTTCTTTTATTTTACATTAGTGTATCTCTTGTTTATTCAGTTAGTATAGTTCTTTTTCATTAATTTAGTAATTTTAAGTCATCATTAGAGTGTTCTTTTAGATAGTATGTGTTTTATTTTGTTTGATGTTAGTGAGTTTAGTTTTTAATATTTTTTAATATTTTTCTTTTGTTTGATGTTAGTTAGTTTAGTTTTTATATTTTTCTTTTGTTATTTACTTAAGTTGGTTCATTTTATTAGTTTTGGTTCATTTTATAGTGTTCCTTTTATAGTTTGGTTCATTTTATAGTGTTCTTTCAATTAGTATGTATTTTCTTTTATTTATTGCTAATGAGTTTAGTTTTTTATATTTTTCTTTTGTTTGATGTTAGTGAGTTTAGTTTTCATATTTTTCTTTTGTTATCTATTTAAGTTGGTTCATTTTATTAATTTTGTTGTATATATATCTTTTCCTGTAACCGACTTTTTTGCTTAGTTTCCTATAGTCGATTGTTTCCTCTTCTATTGTGTTAGTTTGTTGGCATTAGTTTGTGAGTCTTTATGGATTCTGCTTTTCTAGGTAATGTTTCAATTTTATTTCTCTATTTCTCTCTCAATGTTAATGATGGATCACGAATGGTCAATCTGAAGCGTCAACATTAGTAATAACAATGCAATTATCCCTAAAATCCTTTGTAACAATATGTTATGGTGCATGTTATCACGCAGTTTGTACTTGGATGTAAAGGAAAGGTAAATGAAGACAAACTGACATAATGGGAGATTATCCTATCACTGTCACCTCAATAGGATATCTCTTTCTATTTATGGTGGTAGGTCCAGGGGAGACGTCCCCGGTGACCTGGGGTTTTGAGAAGGTAAAGGGTAAAGGCCAAGGTAAAAGTTTCCCTCTCACAAGTCACAACCGATTAGAAAGTCCGGCTAAACAGCCAATAAAAGATAATAAGAACCAGAAATGTACTTGCCCAAAACAAAGCAACATAAAACTATATTTGCAAGGTCACTTGTTGGTTAGTACTTCATATAATCGGAGACTTTCTCAAATAAAACAATTGACTAATATATTGATAAAGCAATCAAAGATGTATAGTAGCAATAGTCACAATACGTTACATCACAATAAATGCTTTAAAGAAGCTTCAGAATGAACAAGAATGTTTATCATCAGTGTCACGATACCAACATTCGTTAGAAGCAAAGACTACTATGCATTAGCCAATCTTTCAATTGCTTAAAGAAGCTTTAATTGCTGCAAAGTATGACTATAACTCAAATGGATGATAGTAGCAATAGGGTTAGTAAGTCAATCTAAGCTAGGGTTAGAAGGTATTAGTAGTTGTTCAAAGATTTTGAAAGTTGTGATCAAAGCACTCAAGCAAGAAGTCTAAGACCAATGCATTCATAGGGCAAATGGAGTCAAAAGTAGCGGCAAGAATTGAAGAAACAAAATGATAGTAGGGCCAAAGACAAGAGGAGTTTGATGGATGAAGTGTTGGTAGGCCAAGGCTTCAACCATTAAACCCTAGGGGAAAACGGTTTACTAAGTTGTAGGTAACCCTAGGCCTTAGCACGTTTTCCTCCTTCTTTAGCTCAATGACAAGGTAAAACGGCTAGGATGAAGAACAAATGGTAAGGTGTTGCAATGGCAAGGCCCTAGCAATGTCTTCAAACGACTCCTTGGCATAATCTAGTAGGTAGATAGCAATTAAAACAAGGACACCAACATGTGCTTATTTCCTAGGGTTTATTCCAGCAATTTCATTAACAAAATGCAAGTAAAACA
>ML795367.1:227043-242542 GCA_009831015.1 Picea engelmannii
GCTGCCATTCCTGCATTGGTAGTGGGCTCTTCTACTGTATTGAACACAAAGTTGTCCAAGTCATGTTCTTCCAAAATATTCAAGACTCTGGCTTTCCAAACATTAAAGTTTGAAGCCCCTTCAAGTCTGTCCTAGGGCCTTATAGAAATTGAAGTCATCTCTGCAAGTACTGTGCTTGAATAAAACTCCTAAGGATCTGCGCAGGCTCTAGCAAACCACAGAACTGAGCACTTCCATGCCCTAGAGCTCTAATACCATGATGAAAATTGAACTTAAACAGATAACAGTAGTTATTAACAGTTAACAGTAGTGTTCTTTAAACCTTAAAGATTAACTGAAGCATAAGAATCATTTGAAGAAAGACATTCACAGTGTGCACAAGTATTTATCCTGGGAAACCCTCATGGGGAAGAAAACCGAGCAAAACTTCTTGTGATATATATATTATTCAATCAAGTACAATGTCAATAAAAAGCTCTGAGAGAGAGAGAGAGAGAGAGAGAAATCACAAGACCAAAACGCTTGTTGTTGTCCTTTAACTGAGCTCTAACCTGTCTCCATAAGAGAACTCGGATCTGCACCCAATATGACTTCAGGACTGCACCTTTCTTTGTTTTCTAATCTGCTATAGGTCTGCCCTCTCCTCTAGCTAGCAACTGACTCAAATCCTGCCCAAACTTGGCCTCAGAGATAGGCTCTTCACTGTCTCAAAAATGTGCCAAAGATCTGCCCTAGATCTACCATAGATCTACCTCAGAAGATGTCTTAGAAAGGGCTCGGCCTTACTGTTGTTTTGGCCTCAGAACATGCCAAACTTTTGCCTCTGACTTGGCCTCAGTCTACCTCAGATTCGGCCTCCTAGCTGTTGCCTCAGACCTGAGTTGCTCTACCTCATATGTGTGTAATGTGTGTAATAAGGCGCACCTCCCTTCCTATTTATATAGGTTAGGTCACCCTAGGTTAGGGCCGACCTTAGGTAGGTTAGGGACAACTTTAGGTTAGGGCCGACCTTAGGTTAGGTTAGGGCCGAATTTAGGTTAGGGTCGACCTTAGGTTAGGTTAGGGCCGACCTTAGGTTAGGTTAGGCCGACTTACTCAGGGTGGTTAGGACAACTTACTCAGGGAGGTTAGGACGACTTACTCGGGCATAAAGAGAATATCCTCTGCAGCTGCCCACACTTTAACAACTGCAACAGTTATGCATGGTTTGGTTGTTGTAAGATATATTAATCCTCCAAGTTGAAATATATAACAATTCATTAACAACCTCTGACTCGTCATATTTCAAAAGCTTGAAGTTTAACTCACCTTAGAAGAAGAGAAGCAAAATGTAGAATTAATCAGAACATGATCATTAGGAAAAATATCATTAATACAAGCAAATCAGGTTCCTGCTCAGCAAAGTGAACCTCCACAATAGGTAAGCTTTGAAGCTCACAATGCAAATTGTTGCAAGAAATGGGAAAGTGATGCAGTGCCAATCACTGCCACAGCATAAGTTCGGTATAGTGCACCTAGGAGAAACAAATCCGAAGCACTGGCAATGACAACGAGAAGAGATCAATCTTGGAGAATTGACTTTGGCAGAAACAGCTTGGAAACAGCAACTTCATAGCAAGTTGGAAATATTGTCAACGGTGACCAGAAACTTAGCAACTAGTATTTGCAATGTAATGAAACAAATTTGGATCCACGTTAATACTGCCAAAGTAAATTCAATTCCAAAAGGACTTGAAAACCATTCAAAACCATATAAGGCATTCACACTAAAGGCCTACCCAATTGCACTTCATATAAAAGCACTTGAGCAAGAGAAGTTCAAATCCTGCCCTGTAATTCACATTAAAATCGCCATTGGAACGACAGCCATATTTACTGACCAATCAACTTGAAGAGAATCACTAGTTACACTTCATAAAAATTCCTATGAACAACATAAGTAATTCTTATCATAAGTATAAAACAATGCAAGTATGTCAAAAACAAACTTATAAAAGCAAGCATAAACAAACATCTGTTTTTCACAAAAACCCTGTATACTTGGACAACAACATTCCCGAGTTACCTAGTGCCCGAGTGGCAGTTTCCATCATATCTATAAAAAACTTGTCAGCTAAAGACCTCCTCAAGGTTATACACTCCAACTCAAACTTCTCCTGCCAATCAACCTAAGGGCAGGGATTACAATAGGCTCACTTATAACGATGATTCCTTCTTGATGTTTGATCTACTAATATATTAAAACAGAAGAGGCTCTTGGATCTTGTGTGTGAAGTTTGAACTAGTACACAAGAGTACAGCTTAGATGAATTACCATAAATCTGAGTACGGTTTAGATGAATTACAGTAAATCTAAGTACATAACTATTTTTTGCTATTTGATGGTCAAGGAAGACAAAGAACTTGATCAAAGCAACTTACTACAATGTCAAATATCAAGACAGTTTTCCCAGAAGACACCAGGAGTGAAAATGATTAAAATGATAAAACAGAACACCCCTGTTGAAGAGGTGTCCAATATTAGTGTCCAAAAGTAGTGTAAATATGGGAAAATAGGTGTATTCAAAAATAAGCTCAAATGCAGGAAAAAGGCAATACACTCACCAAAATTGACTCTAGGAAACCTTTATCTGAGGGGCTCACTGTCTCCACGTGATGAAACAATAATTTCCTGCTTTTTGCCATACCTATAATCCCAAAAGAATGACTAGTAGATTAATAGCTCCCCGTCATTCATCACACCAAAATAATATTGCTGCTAAGCAAAAAAGAAAAATAATAAAGAATACTGCAAGTGAAGCCTTGTTAAGTTCTTACACATCCATCTCAATAAAAGAGAGCTTTATACATGGAGATTGTTTGTTTCTAACAGCCATTCAAAACTTTTGCTTATTGGACCACAAAAAGAAAACAGAAAGTAAATGATCTATTAGAATCTTAGTTCTGAGGTCAAGAACTTGTTTTAAAATTTTCCCAATATTCTGAGGTTTCAGATGTTAGAGGCTAACGGCATGGGGCACATCTATTGTATTTAGCGTTACTCCACATCCTTTCATAAGCTGGGTACATGTAATTGTATATTGTCCATTTCCAAGCAAATTTCAGTTGCATCCTTTACAGTGTGCTCTTTCATTTGAGTCTGTGCATCTACCAGTTTCACAAATAAGGTTCTTCCTAATTCTGGTAGTGATGGTATCTAAAGTTTAAACATTCCTGCATTTGTAAGTTTCTTTAATGTCATTTTTTATAGTAAGACACTTTTCTTTTATTGCTGACAGCCTCAAAACACCACAATGTCTCCACAGCCTTCAGTGTGTCAATGCAATAACTAGTTTTCTGTCCTGCTTCATTTTACTTTGATATCATCATATAAAACAAAAATATAGAACAAGATTTGACTTTGACTGGAATTATGACTGATATTGCCTACCTCTACAATCAAAACAGGGTATAGAATTCTTCTTCTTCTTTTTTCTCACCCTCTCTTTTTAATAGCCTTTGTACGCAAGTACCTCAATCCTTCCAAACCTGCTCAAGTTCGTGGCATAAAACCCAGGAAGGACTGGCAAGAGAAGACATGTTTCTTTCAATCCAATAGTTGCGTCTATTGTTTATCCATTCTTCTTTGGTCTTCGTTTTAACTAGTACTTAATGATTATGTAATAATTGCAATGCAGTGCGCAATTATTGCAATATTTTCGTTGTTTTCAATCTCCCCCAGTGCTGAATTAATGGAGCTGTGAAGCTTCTCTTAATTGAACGGAACGAAAATTTTAAATTGTTGCTGCTGACTTGTCTTACTTTTCATATATCGAGATTCTTCCTAACATCTAATAGGTTGCTGTTTCCTTTTTCTATCGAATTGCCCCTTATTATCATCGCATGTTTCAGCAGCTGGGTATTCTTCTGAACCCCATCTGTAAAAGCTTTCAATGATGAGTGTATACGGATCACCTTTTCAATTGTTTGGGAGATACTGGAATTATCAGAAGTGCCCTTTAATCAAGAAACTGCTCAAAAGTTACATAATTCCACATGTTGGGGAAGATACTATTCTGACTAAATGTTGTAAGAACCTCTGTAAACAATGGACATCCAAAGTTCCCCTGCTGAATCGGCCTTTAGGAAAATCATATGCTTTGGGACATGAATAAACCCTGGATCTCTTTTCACAAAATCCTGCTAGGAAATATTGTACTGAAAGTGTTGTTGAACGATGTCCCACGGAAGAAGCTGTAACAGAGTTTATCTGGACTAACAAAGTGGCAATTGTAACAAATTTGTTTGCCATTGCAGCTACAAATATAACATATCCCAAGGCATTTGTATTGAATTCCATGTTTTAAAGTTTTTCGGTATTATTATTTACATAGCAGCAGAGATTATGCCTAATGAATCAAAAAACAATCGTACGTTAGCATCCGTTGCAACTCGATCTACTGGAAGAATTTGAAATCATCCACAATGAGGGAGGAAAGCCATTTGTGCTGTCCAAATATTTAGTTTGTCGGTTGCTAATGCTACCTAAGTAAGTAAGCATGCATTGCCTCTGCTTATTATTTGCCAGGCTGAAACAGCAGTATGCTGAGAAAAAGAAAATGGCAATACATAAATACAAAATCATGACATTGGGTGTTGTCTCTTTCTTTCTATCTTTTCTTTTTGGGGGAAAGATGGGGAATTTTATTTGGTGGTAGAATAGAAGCATCAGACAGAATGTCATTAAAAGGGCTTACCTTCACTTTCACCTTCCCCTTCTTCTTCCCCTTGACCTTGACCTTCACCATCTGCGAGCGACAGTTGAGCCAGCGTGAGGCCGGTCTCTTTATCTGCCTCTTGGCGCTGGACCTTGCGCGGTCTCTCATTAATCTCCAGCCCTGAACATGTCATCCACTTCAAATGCTTTCCATTACATGATAGTCATTTTTATAAGTGGAATAAGAAGAAAATAAGTTACTTACAGAGGGCATCAATTGGCGCATGCTGACGCTTTCTTCTCACTCTCACGACCACCTGTTTCCCATCGTTACCATCGTCATCGCGGCAGTGGACAGGAATGGTAGAGGAGGAGCTTGCAATTGCACTTGCGGTTTCCATAGTAATCAAAATCAAAAAGAAAATCAGGAATGGATGGAGCCAAGTTCAACTTCAAGTCGACTGCGTATAAAACCCTAAAATCATAGAAATAGTTGTACTAGAGGAAGAATTGTTCAGTCTTTTCCACGCTGCTACTTCATTTATCGATATCTCTTCATCACTCGGTTATATTTCTTTATTTTATTCGGCTACAGACCAGCTGCTCAGAGTCGATTCGGTGTTCAAATTCACCAATTCTCTCAGCGCTCTCCACGTTTTCTCCGCTCCTCGGGATTCGAAGGTTCAGGCTCGCCTCGCGTATCCTTGGCGCCGCATGTGTGATTTCTCCGTCACCCGACGTGTTGTAATGTTGGACAAGCTCTTGTTCTTTGCGCAATGGAAATGCACCACAATCGACGCTGTAATGTAATATACTCAATGGCGAGTTGAGCATTCTTTGGCGACATAATTAAACCATGCTTCTCGCTAGAGTTCAGTGTATGAAGACTTTGTTATAACTATCACAGCCGCTAACTCGCGGAACGCCGAAAGGTAGCGGTTGACAACCTATGTCTTCAATAGAACGCGTGCTTCTAATATAAAACGTTTGTGGTAATCCGTTTGTGGTAATATGAAACGTTTGACTGCATTAGGTTGATAAATTGAACGTGGTAATTACATATCCTTACAGTAATTTTTTAATGTGATTAGGTAAATGTTAAAAAGTAAACATGTTAACGAATGCCTTGATAAATGCAAGAAAGTTATGAACAATAAATCTGATCCATTGATTTTGGAGGACCACTAAGAATATGCCAGCGTCTTCAATGCATAGCCATCAGATTAGGGTTTAAGGTTAAATAAGGTTAAAAGATCATTAATTGTGTCCGTTGTCAATAGGTGTACGCCTTTCGATGTAAATATGGACCAAGGGCTTTATGTATTTATGACGACTTTTTTATAAATATTTATTAAGACTTTTTTATATTTACAGCTTGAGTAGGTCTAATGATTAAGAACATGTGTTTCCTCTTAAGAAGTTATATGTTCAAATCCAGATAGGGTAGGGTATGTACACCTCCGTAGATTTTAGTAGTCAAATCGTTGTGCGGAGGGGGTCCCTTGTCCCACAAAGAGGGACATATATCCATGCTAGTAGTGCACTTCAAAAGGTGACTCTGAACCCAAAAGGACACCCACAAGCTCGAAGCAACTTGGGGTTGGGGCTATGGCAAGGACGTAGGAACAACATTGAAAAGAATACAATCTCTAATATGCATGTTTTAACGGAGACATATCCCATTAGGATACCAATATCAATGCCTCTCCTCTATGGTACATGTTGTGTTGTGTTAGTATGTGTTTGTGATTAAAAAGAGGATAATAAACAACAGGATGCATTGTGTTTGGTGTCTTCGAATATTTTCTATGACAAAAAAATATATTTTGCTCTTGCTTGTGATGTTTATTCTGCCACAAGATATAACTCCCAGCATACCATGATCTGTATGCCAATGGAGGTGTCTATAGAGGTAGTGGCCTTTAGGGTTGTGTCAAATACGACCAAACTGTTTATCTCATTGTCTCCCAGAACGGGCAACTAAGTTGACAGAACGTATTTATGACGGGTGATAAATTTTATTAAACGTCATTAATTCACTTATAGTTTGGAGACGTGTTGGAAGTTGGACCTTGGATTGGATGTCATTTATGAATCTCCAATACCATTTATTGATAAGCTCAAGTGATCTCGAAGCGGGTGGTGGTTAATGAGGAATAAATCTTCCTGCACAGAGCCACCCACCACCCTTTACTTCATATAGTGGGCTATGGAGTTTGTGTATCCATTATCAGAGCCCAGTGCTGACAAGTAGCAACCTCGTTTTGGATTCATCACGAGTCAAGACTCAGAATAACTTGTGACAGGGGATAACCTTCCCTTCCCCTATAGGTTACACTAGATGGATAACCTTCGCTACACAAAGGAAAGATCATTTCTAGCTACATGTGTCATTGCCTCTCCAATTGAAGGATATGAAATTGCTTAGACGGTAACTATTTATGCTCGAATTGGTGGTTCAATGCAAACTACTAGCTATCAAACAAAAAGAGATGTCAGTTAAAGAGGTGTTGGTGAATCTGCATATATAACTAACAGAAGGGAGGTTGAAGCATGAAGGTATGCTAGTGAGGGAACTTGGAATAATTTGGGCTCTCAATTGGAACGGATGTTGCTACGGGTGTTGCACACAACCAATAATCAGGTTAGACAGTGTGCAGAGTCATGGGTCCTCTAATGTAGGCAGGGGAATGTTAGTATTCCTATTGTTATTCTATTGTAACTTACTTACGAGTCGTTTCTAGAATCTTAGGCCAGAAGAAGCACAAATGCATCCATTGGAATTATTATAGTAATGGTTCACTTTACTTCTCTATGTTTCTAGAAGAACTTAGCAGCATTGCATAACACCACTGGAATTTTTTGGCACCAACTATGCCTTGTATCCCTTATTTTGAGGTACCTTTGCTCCTAGTAACATCCCACATAATCATATAAGAATGTTKAGACTTCATGTCTACATTTTGACAAGAATATATTATTCTTGACARCAAGATACTGCTAGGTTAGTGATTTGATACTGAGTAATTCTATCCCATGAAACTATCAATTTCTTACATCCTTCATTTGCACCCATTYAGGTTGACTTTCTTATTTCTTTYAACATCATCCCTCTCATGGACAAAACTGGCAAATTATTTTTGTAGAATTGAAGTGAGACCTACACACAKAATATAGCTAGCAAYAATTCACACAAAGCTTGCAAAGTTGAAAGAGAGAGAGAAGAGATGGAGAGAAAGAATAAAGAATTGTATTAATCGTATGTGAAAATGAAACAATACACATGATATACTCTACATGGTTGAACTAATCCGTCATAGTAGTGATCKAGAGAGATGTGAACACCCACTGACAAACTCTGGAGTGAACTACCACCTAGTCCTAGTTAACYGRCCATGCARTCATTAGTGAATTGGTTAATCACGCAAGTGGAGTGGAGAGAAACTCATGCATGCACATGTGTAGCGCTCTCTCCTAGCCTCATGCATGTGATATGTGCCCTCCTGGTGAGAATATCGAGGTGAGCATGCAACTATTGGTGATAAAACTGAGGCTTCCATGCATGACTCTACTCCACTAGTCTAACTGAGTCAAGATTGAAGAGAAGGTGGCGCCCTATTTTAGTGGGAGCACCCTATTTTAGTGGAGAATATTCTCATCTATGGGTCGCCCCTCAACATAGAGTAGTAATAAGAAAAGAAATACAATGCTGGAAAAGAAAGAAAGATAGTTGTTATGCGATTGTGTCCTTCACTCCAAGACGGCCACGCAGAAAGTGGAACTTCTACTCGGTGAAATAACTTATTCTTGACAATAATAGCTTATTCAGTGGGTGGTATCATATAAGAATGTTTAGACTTCATGTACCCATTTTACAATGCATCTAATCAATGAACATTAAAAGAAGAGGAAAGAGGTAAAACCTCATGGGAAAACCCTTCCCTCAAAGTAAAATGCTAGAAAAGAAAGAAAGATAGTTGTTATGCGGTTGTGTCCTTCACTCCAAGACAGTCACGCAAAAAGTGGAACTTCTGCTCAGTGAAATAGCTTATTCTTAACAATAATAGTTTATTCAGTGGGTTGTATCATATAAGAATGTTTAGACTTTCTGTCTACAAACTCTGGAGTGAACTACCACCTAGTCCTAGTTAATTGTCCATGCAGTCATTAGTTAATCGGTTAATCACGCAAGTAGAGTGGAGAGAAACACATGCATGCACATGTGTAGCACTCTCTCCTAGCCTCATGCATGTGATATGTGCCATCTTGGTGAGGATATTGAGGTGAGCATGCAACTATTGGTGATAAACCAAGGTTTACATGCATGACTCTACTCCACTAGTCTAATTTAGCCAAGACTGAAGAGAAGGTGGTGCCCTGTTTTAGTGGGAGCACCCTATTTTAGTGGGGAATATTCTCAAGGGAGAATATTCTCATCTATGGGTCGCGCCCTCAACATAGAGTAATAATAGGAAAATAAATACTAGGTGGGTGTGTATTATCTCCAACACCCCCCTGGACACTACTATGGAGTAAATGAAGAATGAGTCTCGGCAAGAAGCCATGTTAGGTACCCACTTTTACAATGCATCTAATCAATGAACACTAAAAAAAGAGGAAAGAGGGAAAACCTCATGGGAAAACCCTTCCCTCAAAGTACAATGTTGGAAATGAAAGAAAGATAGTTGTTATGTGGTTGTGTCCTTCACTCAAAGACGGTCACGCAGAAAGTGGAACTTCTGCTCAGTGAAATAGCTTATTCTTGACAATAATAGCTTATTAAGTGGGTGGTAACATATAAGAATGTTTAAACTTCATGTCTACATTTTGACAAGAATAGCTTATTCTTGACAACAAGATACTGCCAGATTAGCGATTTGATATTGGGTAATTATATCCCACAAAACGATCAATTCCTTACATCCTTTATTTGCACCCATTTAGGTTGAATTTCTTATTTCTTTCAACATCATCCCTCTCATGGACAAAATTGGCAAATTCTTTTTGTAGAATCGAAGTGAAACCTACACACAGAATATAGCTAGCAACAATTCACACAAAGCTTGCAAAGTTGAAAGAGAGAGAGAAGAGATGGAGAGAAAGAATAAAGAATTGTATTAACCGTATGTGAAAATGAAACAATACACATGATATACTCTACATGGTTGAACTAATCCGTCATAGTAGTGATATAGAGAGATATGAACACCCACTGACAAACTCTGGAGTGAACTACCACCTAGTCCTAGTTAACTGGCCATGCAGTCATTAGTTAATTGGTTAATCACGTAAGTGGAGTGGAGAGAAACTCATGCATGCACATGTGTAGTGCTCTCTCTTAGCCTCGTGCATGTGATATGTTCCCTCCTGGTGAGGATATCGAGGTGAGCATGCAACTATTGGTGATAAAACCAAGCTTTCCATGCATGACTCTACTCCACTAATCTAACTGAGTCAACACTGAAGAGAAGGTGGTGCCCTATTTTAGTGGGAGCACCCTATTTTGGTGGGGAATATTCTCAAGGGAGAATATTCTCATCTATGGATCGTGCCCTCAACATAGAATAGTAATAGGAAAATAAATACTAGGTGGGTGTGTAATATCTCCAACACCCCCCTAAACATTATTATGGAGTAAATGAAGAATGGGTCCCGACAAGAAGCCATGTTAGGTACCCATTTTACAATGCATCTAATCAATGAACACTAAAAAAGAGGAAAGAGGGAAAAGCTCATGGGAAAACCCTTCCCTCAAAGTACAATGCTGGAAAAGAAAGAAAGATAGTTGTTATGCGGCTGTGTCCTTCACTCCAAGATGGTCACGCAGAAAGTGGAACTTCTGCTCGGTCAAGCAGATGCCGATAGTTTGCTTAAAGGATGGACAGTACTGCAAGTCAATGATCCCATCATGAATCAACTCTCTTGTGTAATGCATATGGATCTTGATGTATTTTGTTCGTTGTCGTTGCATTGGGTCTCTACAAAATTTAAGTGTGCTCTTATTGTTGCACCAGATGATAGTCGAATAGTGGAACTGGATACCGAGCTCAATGAAGAAGTTTTGTAGCCAAAGTGCTCGAATAGTAATGTTGACTGCTCATCTTTACCCGGCCTCTACTGACGATAAAGAAATCGTTGATTGATTTTTACTCGACCAACAAATGGGACCAGATTCAAAACTAAGCACTCGCCCTGAAGTGGACTTCATATCTGTGTTATCGCCAACCCAATCTGAATCTATAAATCCCATGAGATCCAATGTACAACCTATTGCATAGTGAATCTCATGACTGGTGGTTCCCTGAACATATTGGAGGATGTGCTTGGTAGCTTTCTAGTGGACCTCATGTGGCTCCTACATGTACCTGGAAATTGTACGCACTGCATATGAGAGATATGGACGTGAGTGAGTGAGGTAAAGAAGGCTCCCCACTAGTTGTCTATACTTGGTGTTATCCATTAATGGTGTATCCCTGCCATCCTTGAGCCTTACCCCGGACAAGAAGGGTGTCGTTGCAACCTTGCAGTCGGTCATGTGGAATCTAACCAAGAGATCCTGACATACTTAGTCTGAGTCAACTTGATGCCTAAAGCATTCTGGTTAATCTCAAGACCAAGGGAAAAATGGAGATGACCCATATCTGACATTGAGAACCTGTTGATCCAGTTGGCTATTGGTGGCCACCCACCTATTCCAATTGGCTCCTCTTGTCCATTTTTAGTTCAACACATTCTTTTGTACTTCTTTGTAATTGTGGGTTCTACACTTCTGGGGTTGTCTGAAGCCCTACACATCTTCCAAGTGGATATTGGTGGCCTCTCACCTAATCCAACTGGCTTATTTTGTATGTTTTCATGTCAACACATCTTGATGTACTTCCAGGGCCGTTTTGGAGGCCTAAACAATGTTTTTTTGGCTCGCCACAGTCAAACTGTAGATGGAATTAGAGTTTGATAGTGGAATGTGTAGTTATCTGAAAGACCTTCCCAACAGGCTATCACGCGCTTAAAACAAAGGTTGTATGCAAAAGTTACAACCCCGGGAAGTTGAGGTACCAACTTACCCATAGGGGCCCGCGTGACTTTTGACGTTTCACCTCCTAGGGTTAGGTTTTCGGATGTCTAGGGTTTTGGCATTCATGAGTAATATCAAAAAGGCCTCTAGAGCCTCATTGTAATTCATTTTGCTGAGATGGATGCGCATAGCAACCACATCTCTTCTCAAAGATAGCTACCACCATTCGAGCAAGTGTTTCAGTTCTGCAGTTTTACAGTTTCAACCTATTTCATTATTCAATAGAAGATATTGTTCATTGGATATTTGTGTTATTCTTCATATCTCTGTGTTTATTGTATTCAGTCTGTTAATCAGTTCGCTCTGCTCCTAAATCTGGATCAGTGGTATCAAAGCGGTCTGCTCTTCATTTATTTTTCTTCGTGCATGTCCCCAAAAAGTTCTGGGTACAAGAAGTTGGGACTCAAACCAATCGAGCCATTGTAAGATCGGTCGTGTCGAGCCCAACAAGAACCCATGGGGGATGAAAAGAAAGATGATGGAGCATGAGATCCTATTAAAATGTTGCTCGAGGAAGCCCTCGCACGACAAAGGAACGGAATGATGGACAACTTCACACAGATCCTTCGACAGCTCCCCACGGGAGAAGCATCTTCATCAAGCGTCCATGCAACCCCCTTCAAGGTACATGTAAATTTTGATATTCCATTATTTGAAGGACTGATAGATGCGGATGTTGTAGATAAATGGTTGAATATGCTCGAAGGGTATTTTTTGGTCCACAATTTTTCCGATAGGGAAAAGATCACTTTTGCACTCCTCAAGGTCGTTCCCCATGTTAAAGACCGGTGGGATACTTACTCAGAGCAAAGGGTCGTAGATGAATCTACAATGTTTGTGGTGGCCCCTACATGGGATTCCTTCCTAGACACCATTAAAGAACAGTACTACCATGTTGGAAGCTACGAGCACCAATACACCAGATGGACCACCCTACATCAAGAAAGGGACCAGACAGTACAAGATTTCACCAATATTTTCCATACCCTGTGCACCAAATTGGGTATCAAAGACTCTGAGCGTCATCTGGTGCTCAAATACCATGGTTGTTTGCATAGATACATTCAAACAAAAATGGAGTTTCTGGACATCGCCTCATTGGGCATGACTTATAGATACACGGTCAAGATCAAGCAGAAATTTAAGCAAAAAAGGCGAGAGTTTGGATCTGCAAACCCCTCATAACCGAAGCAGGGAAAAGGCAGCCCCAACCCACACAGCAAGGGATGAAGTCGAGATGGTCACCCTCAAGACAACCAGTTCAAGTTGCAACACAAGAAGGGCAATGAGAAGACGAAGAAGGACACGGGAAAATGGTGTGAGTACCATAAAATCCCTTGGCACAACACCAAAGAATGTTGCTCCAAGAATTCACTCATGGTCGAAATGAAGGCTTCCGAGTCAGAGGTCAATTATGATTCTGAATCAAATCCTGAAGGAGGGAGGAGGATTATCGATGATGAACCCAGTGCCACTGTCGCTACCACCAAAGTCCAGTCAAGCGAACCAGAAGAACCAGAGGAAGGGGAACACCTCTTTCACTCACATATGTGGGTAAAGGGGGCTTCACTTCATTTCATTGTCGATAGCGGTCGTTAGAAGAACCTAGTTTCAGCAGAGGTCGTCAAGCGACTAGACATGCCAATGACATCGCACCCGCAGCCCTACATTATCAGCTGGCTTCGCCAAGGAAGAGATCTTTGTGTCAGCCAACAATTTCGTCCACCCTACGCCATCAAGCCTTTCAAAGATGAGGTACTATGTGATATTTCTCCCCTTGAAGTTTGTGATGTTCTTTTAGGACAACCATATTTGTGGAAGCATCATGTTATGTATGAGTCTAGACCCCGCAATGCTATTATTACTTTGGGTAGACAATTGTACAGGATACCAGACGTAGCGTTGCCTACTGTTATTTCTTTAATCTCTGCTAAGCAATGCAGTAAGGTCATCTCACAGACCGGGAAGTTCGTCTTCTTTGTGATGTGTGCTCACAATAAGCAGAAGGTCACCGCCACATCTGTGGCCTCTACAAAGAGCCTCTCTTTGTAGCAAAAGCAAGTGGATGGGATTGTGGAAGAATACACAGACATCTTCTCCTCGCCTACAAGGGTACCGACACACTGGCAAGTCAAGCATCCAATTGATCTGACCCCCAGTGCACCTCTACCTAATGGACCGATCTATTGTCACTCGTTGATGGAAAATGACGAAATCAGGCGTCAGATCCAAGGGATTCTTCAAAAGGGGCACATCAGACCCAACTCCTCCCCTTGCAGAAGCTCGATTGTACTGGTGCAGAAGAAGGATGGGACTTGGCGACTCTCCATTGATTACAGAGCCTTAAACAAAATCACAGTCAGGAACTGGTATCCCATTCCCAGGATTGATGACCTTCTTGACCAACTTAAGGGGTCAAAGTTCTTCAACAAGATTGACCTAAAGTCTAGCTACCCCATTCCCATTGAACCAACTTATGTATGGAAGACAACCTTCAAATCTAAAGAAGGTCTCTTTGAATGGCTAGTCATGCCCTTTGGCTTAACAAATGCACCAACCACTTTCATGAGGTTGATGGATGATGTATTGCAACCCTTCACCAACTCCTTTGTGGTGGTATATTTGGATGACATCCTCATCTTCAACAGAATGTGGGAGGAGCACATGAGGCATATTCAACAGGTTTTGAGCACTCTGCGGCAGCACAAGCTATATGCCAACTTGGAAATTTTTTGTTTTGGCATGAACATGGTCCAATACTTGAGCTACATTGTTGATGAGCATGGGGTACATGTTGATCTAGCTAAAATCCAAGTCATCCTTGACTGGCCAGCCCCGACCACACTGACTGAGCTTTGGAGCTTCTTGGGACTAGCCAACTTCTACTGACGGTTCGTGTTGGGATTATCCCATATTGCATGGGCCCTCAACCAGGTGACCAAGGGCGGTGGCAGGGCTAGGTTCGTGTGGGGGAAGGAACAACAACAAGCATTCGATGATCTAAAGCATCACTTGTGCTCAACTCAAGTACTCTCCTTGCACGATTTGCAACAACCGTTCAAGATTGAGACTAATGCATCTGGTTATGTTGTGGGTGTAGTTCTCACTCATCACGGTCATCTGGTGGCATACCATAGTGCGACACTCTCAGATACTATCTGAAAATACCCCACCTATGACAAGCAAATGTATTTCATTTTACAAGCCTGTCGTCAATGGAAACATTACATTATGGGAAAAGAGACAATCATACACATTGATCACAAGCCTCTGTAGTTCATACAGACACAAGGGAAATTGTAGAACGACTGCCATAAGAAGTGGTCCACCTACCTGCAACAGTTCCATCTCAACATCAAGTATAAGACAGTATCTCAAATCATGTCGTTGACTGCCTCAGTCGACCTCATGTGGCTACACTCACCACTATGCCCCATTCATCTGGACATGAAGCATCTGAGTTGATCCGGATTATTTTCGGCACGAAATGAGAGCGGAGATATAATAAAGAAATGCACAGAGATATCACGTATATCCAGTAATATAATAGAAATATATCAGAGATGCAAACATAAACACAGAGATACAGTAATACACGATTTCTATTAATGAAAGAAAGGTACAGAGACTGTAAAAATACAGAGTGAAAGACTCGCTAGAATGGTGGCAGCTTATCTCTGAGAAGAGATGTGATGGCTACTCGCATTCGCAAGAAGATGGTTACAATG
>ML795367.1:242592-270652 GCA_009831015.1 Picea engelmannii
TCATTAGTGAATTGGTTAATCACGCAAGTGGAGTGGAGAGAAACTCATGCATGCACATGTGTAGCGCTCTCTCCTAGCCTCATGCATGTGATATGTGCCCTCCTGGTGAGAATATCGAGGTGAGCATGCAACTATTGGTGATAAAACTGAGGCTTCCATGCATGACTCTACTCCACTAGTCTAACTGAGTCAAGATTGAAGAGAAGGTGGCGCCCTATTTTAGTGGGAGCACCCTATTTTAGTGGAGAATATTCTCATCTATGGGTCGCCCCTCAACATAGAGTAGTAATAAGAAAAGAAATACAATGCTGGAAAAGAAAGAAAGATAGTTGTTATGCGATTGTGTCCTTCACTCCAAGACGGCCACGCAGAAAGTGGAACTTCTACTCGGTGAAATAACTTATTCTTGACAATAATAGCTTATTCAGTGGGTGGTATCATATAAGAATGTTTAGACTTCATGTACCCATTTTACAATGCATCTAATCAATGAACATTAAAAGAAGAGGAAAGAGGTAAAACCTCATGGGAAAACCCTTCCCTCAAAGTAAAATGCTAGAAAAGAAAGAAAGATAGTTGTTATGCGGTTGTGTCCTTCACTCCAAGACAGTCACGCAAAAAGTGGAACTTCTGCTCAGTGAAATAGCTTATTCTTAACAATAATAGTTTATTCAGTGGGTTGTATCATATAAGAATGTTTAGACTTTCTGTCTACAAACTCTGGAGTGAACTACCACCTAGTCCTAGTTAATTGTCCATGCAGTCATTAGTTAATCGGTTAATCACGCAAGTAGAGTGGAGAGAAACACATGCATGCACATGTGTAGCACTCTCTCCTAGCCTCATGCATGTGATATGTGCCATCTTGGTGAGGATATTGAGGTGAGCATGCAACTATTGGTGATAAACCAAGGTTTACATGCATGACTCTACTCCACTAGTCTAATTTAGCCAAGACTGAAGAGAAGGTGGTGCCCTGTTTTAGTGGGAGCACCCTATTTTAGTGGGGAATATTCTCAAGGGAGAATATTCTCATCTATGGGTCGCGCCCTCAACATAGAGTAATAATAGGAAAATAAATACTAGGTGGGTGTGTATTATCTCCAACACCCCCCTGGACACTACTATGGAGTAAATGAAGAATGAGTCTCGGCAAGAAGCCATGTTAGGTACCCACTTTTACAATGCATCTAATCAATGAACACTAAAAAAAGAGGAAAGAGGGAAAACCTCATGGGAAAACCCTTCCCTCAAAGTACAATGTTGGAAATGAAAGAAAGATAGTTGTTATGTGGTTGTGTCCTTCACTCAAAGACGGTCACGCAGAAAGTGGAACTTCTGCTCAGTGAAATAGCTTATTCTTGACAATAATAGCTTATTAAGTGGGTGGTAACATATAAGAATGTTTAAACTTCATGTCTACATTTTGACAAGAATAGCTTATTCTTGACAACAAGATACTGCCAGATTAGCGATTTGATATTGGGTAATTATATCCCACAAAACGATCAATTCCTTACATCCTTTATTTGCACCCATTTAGGTTGAATTTCTTATTTCTTTCAACATCATCCCTCTCATGGACAAAATTGGCAAATTCTTTTTGTAGAATCGAAGTGAAACCTACACACAGAATATAGCTAGCAACAATTCACACAAAGCTTGCAAAGTTGAAAGAGAGAGAGAAGAGATGGAGAGAAAGAATAAAGAATTGTATTAACCGTATGTGAAAATGAAACAATACACATGATATACTCTACATGGTTGAACTAATCCGTCATAGTAGTGATATAGAGAGATATGAACACCCACTGACAAACTCTGGAGTGAACTACCACCTAGTCCTAGTTAACTGGCCATGCAGTCATTAGTTAATTGGTTAATCACGTAAGTGGAGTGGAGAGAAACTCATGCATGCACATGTGTAGTGCTCTCTCTTAGCCTCGTGCATGTGATATGTTCCCTCCTGGTGAGGATATCGAGGTGAGCATGCAACTATTGGTGATAAAACCAAGCTTTCCATGCATGACTCTACTCCACTAATCTAACTGAGTCAACACTGAAGAGAAGGTGGTGCCCTATTTTAGTGGGAGCACCCTATTTTGGTGGGGAATATTCTCAAGGGAGAATATTCTCATCTATGGATCGTGCCCTCAACATAGAATAGTAATAGGAAAATAAATACTAGGTGGGTGTGTAATATCTCCAACACCCCCCTAAACATTATTATGGAGTAAATGAAGAATGGGTCCCGACAAGAAGCCATGTTAGGTACCCATTTTACAATGCATCTAATCAATGAACACTAAAAAAGAGGAAAGAGGGAAAAGCTCATGGGAAAACCCTTCCCTCAAAGTACAATGCTGGAAAAGAAAGAAAGATAGTTGTTATGCGGCTGTGTCCTTCACTCCAAGATGGTCACGCAGAAAGTGGAACTTCTGCTCGGTCAAGCAGATGCCGATAGTTTGCTTAAAGGATGGACAGTACTGCAAGTCAATGATCCCATCATGAATCAACTCTCTTGTGTAATGCATATGGATCTTGATGTATTTTGTTCGTTGTCGTTGCATTGGGTCTCTACAAAATTTAAGTGTGCTCTTATTGTTGCACCAGATGATAGTCGAATAGTGGAACTGGATACCGAGCTCAATGAAGAAGTTTTGTAGCCAAAGTGCTCGAATAGTAATGTTGACTGCTCATCTTTACCCGGCCTCTACTGACGATAAAGAAATCGTTGATTGATTTTTACTCGACCAACAAATGGGACCAGATTCAAAACTAAGCACTCGCCCTGAAGTGGACTTCATATCTGTGTTATCGCCAACCCAATCTGAATCTATAAATCCCATGAGATCCAATGTACAACCTATTGCATAGTGAATCTCATGACTGGTGGTTCCCTGAACATATTGGAGGATGTGCTTGGTAGCTTTCTAGTGGACCTCATGTGGCTCCTACATGTACCTGGAAATTGTACGCACTGCATATGAGAGATATGGACGTGAGTGAGTGAGGTAAAGAAGGCTCCCCACTAGTTGTCTATACTTGGTGTTATCCATTAATGGTGTATCCCTGCCATCCTTGAGCCTTACCCCGGACAAGAAGGGTGTCGTTGCAACCTTGCAGTCGGTCATGTGGAATCTAACCAAGAGATCCTGACATACTTAGTCTGAGTCAACTTGATGCCTAAAGCATTCTGGTTAATCTCAAGACCAAGGGAAAAATGGAGATGACCCATATCTGACATTGAGAACCTGTTGATCCAGTTGGCTATTGGTGGCCACCCACCTATTCCAATTGGCTCCTCTTGTCCATTTTTAGTTCAACACATTCTTTTGTACTTCTTTGTAATTGTGGGTTCTACACTTCTGGGGTTGTCTGAAGCCCTACACATCTTCCAAGTGGATATTGGTGGCCTCTCACCTAATCCAACTGGCTTATTTTGTATGTTTTCATGTCAACACATCTTGATGTACTTCCAGGGCCGTTTTGGAGGCCTAAACAATGTTTTTTTGGCTCGCCACAGTCAAACTGTAGATGGAATTAGAGTTTGATAGTGGAATGTGTAGTTATCTGAAAGACCTTCCCAACAGGCTATCACGCGCTTAAAACAAAGGTTGTATGCAAAAGTTACAACCCCGGGAAGTTGAGGTACCAACTTACCCATAGGGGCCCGCGTGACTTTTGACGTTTCACCTCCTAGGGTTAGGTTTTCGGATGTCTAGGGTTTTGGCATTCATGAGTAATATCAAAAAGGCCTCTAGAGCCTCATTGTAATTCATTTTGCTGAGATGGATGCGCATAGCAACCACATCTCTTCTCAAAGATAGCTACCACCATTCGAGCAAGTGTTTCAGTTCTGCAGTTTTACAGTTTCAACCTATTTCATTATTCAATAGAAGATATTGTTCATTGGATATTTGTGTTATTCTTCATATCTCTGTGTTTATTGTATTCAGTCTGTTAATCAGTTCGCTCTGCTCCTAAATCTGGATCAGTGGTATCAAAGCGGTCTGCTCTTCATTTATTTTTCTTCGTGCATGTCCCCAAAAAGTTCTGGGTACAAGAAGTTGGGACTCAAACCAATCGAGCCATTGTAAGATCGGTCGTGTCGAGCCCAACAAGAACCCATGGGGGATGAAAAGAAAGATGATGGAGCATGAGATCCTATTAAAATGTTGCTCGAGGAAGCCCTCGCACGACAAAGGAACGGAATGATGGACAACTTCACACAGATCCTTCGACAGCTCCCCACGGGAGAAGCATCTTCATCAAGCGTCCATGCAACCCCCTTCAAGGTACATGTAAATTTTGATATTCCATTATTTGAAGGACTGATAGATGCGGATGTTGTAGATAAATGGTTGAATATGCTCGAAGGGTATTTTTTGGTCCACAATTTTTCCGATAGGGAAAAGATCACTTTTGCACTCCTCAAGGTCGTTCCCCATGTTAAAGACCGGTGGGATACTTACTCAGAGCAAAGGGTCATAGATGAATCTGCAATGTTTGTGGTGGCCCCTACATGGGATTCCTTCCTAGACACCATTAAAGAACAGTACTACCCTGTTGGAAGCTACGAGCACCAATACACCAGATGGACCACCCTACATCAAGAAAGGGACCAGACAGTACAAGATTTCACCAATATTTTCCATACCCTGTGCACCAAATTGGTTATCAAAGACTCTGAGCGTCATCTGGTGCTCAAATACCATGGTTGTTTGCATAGATACATTCAAACAAAAATGGAGTTTATGGACATCGCCTCATTGGGCATGACTTATAGATACACGGTCAAGATCAAGCAGAAATTTAAGCAAAAAAGGCGAGAGTTTGGATCTGCAAACCCCTCACAACCGAAGCAAGGAAAAGGCAGCCCCAACCCACACAGCAAGGGACGAAGTCGAGATGGTCACCCTCAAGACAACCAGTTCAAGTTGCAACACAAGAAGGGCAATGAGAAGACGAAGAAGGACACGGGAAAATGGTGTGAGTACCATAAAATCCCTTGGCACAACACCGAAGAATGTTGCTCCAAGCATTCACTCATGGCCGAAATGAAGGCTTCCGAGTTAGAGGTCAATTATGATTCTGAATCAAATCCTGAAGGAGGGAGGAGGATTATCGATGATGAACCCAGTGCCATTGTCGCTACCACCAAAGTCCAGTCAAGCGAACCAGAAGAACCAAAGGAAGGGGAACACCTCTTTCACTCACATATGTGGGTAAAGGGGGCTTCGCTTCATTTCATTATCGATAGCGGTCGTTAGAAGAACCTGGTTTCAGCAGAGGTCGTCAAGCGACTAGACATGCCAATGACATCGCACTCGCAGCCCTACATTATCAGTTGGCTTCGCCAAGGAAGAGATCTTTGTGTCAACCAACAATTTTGTCCACCCTACGACATCAAGCCTTTCAAAGATGAGGTACTATGTGATATTTCTCCCCTTGAAGTTTGTGATGTTCTTTTAGGACAACCATATTTGTGGAAGCATCATGTTATGTATGAGTCTAGACCCTGCAATGTTATTATTATTTGGGTAGACAATTGTACAGGATACCAGAGGTAGCGTTGCCTACTGTTATTTCTTTAATCTCTGCTAAGCAATGCAGTAAGGTCATCTCACAGACCGGGAAGTTCGTCTTCTTTGTGATGTGTGCTCACAATAAGCAGAAGGTCGTCGCCACATCTGTGGCCTCTACACAGAGCCTCTCTTTGTAGCAAAATCAAGTGGATGGGATTGTGGAAGAATACACAGACATCTTCTCCTCGCCTACAAGGGTACCGACACACTGCCAAGTCAAGCATCCAATTGATCTGACCCCCAGTGCACCTCTACCTAATGGACCGATCTATTGTCACTCGTTGATGGAAAATGACGAAATCAGGCGTCAGATCCAAGGGATTCTTCAAAAGGGGCACATCAGACCTAGCTCCTCCCCTTGCAGAAGCTCGATTGTACTGATGCAGAAGAAGGATGGGACTTGGAAACTCTCCATTGATTACAAAGCCTTAAACAAAATCACAGTCAGGAACTGGTATCCCATTCCTAGGATTGATGACCTTCTTGACCAACTTAAGGGGGCAAAGTTCTTCAACAAGATTGACCTAAAGTCTAGCTACCCCATTCCCATCGAACCAACTTATGTATGGAAGACAACCTTCAAATCTAAAGAAGGTCTCTTTGAATGACTACTCATGCCCTTTGGCTTAACAAATGCACCGGCCACTTTCATGAGGTTGATGGATGATGTATTGCAACCCTTCACCAACTCCTTTGTGGTGGTATATTTGGATGACATCCTCATCTTCAACAGAATGTGGGAGGAGCACATGAGGCATATTCAACAGGTTTTGAGCACTCTGCGACAGCACAAGCTATATGCCAACTTGGAAAAATTTTGTTTTGGCATGAACATGGTCCAATACTTGGGCTACATTGTTGATGAGCATGGGGTACATGTTGATCTAGCTAAGATCCAAATCATCCTTGACTGGCCAGCCCCGACCACACTGACTGAGCTTTGGAGCTTCTTGGGACTAGCCAACTTCTACTGACGGTTCATGTTGGGATTATCCCATATTGCATGGGCCCTCAACCAGGTGACCAAGGGCGGTGGCAGGGCTAGGTTCGTGTGGGGGAAGGAACAACAACAAACATTCGATGATCTAAAGCATCACTTGTGCTCAGCTCAAGTACTCTCCTTGCATGATTTGCAACAACCGTTCGAGATTAAGACTGATGCATCTGGTTATGTTGTGGGTGCAGTTCTCACTCATCACGGTCATCTGGTGGCATACCATAGTGCGACACTCTCAGATACTATCCGAAAATACCCCACCTATGACAAGCAAATGTATTTCATTTTACAAGCCTATCGTCAATGGAAACATTACATTATGGGAAAAGAGACAATCATACACATTGATCACAAGCCTCTGTAGTTCATACAGACACAAGGGAAATTGTAGAACGACTGCCATAAGAAGTGGTCCACCTACCTGCAGCAGTTCCATCTCAACATCAAGTATAAGACATGTATCTCAAATCATGTCGTTGACTGCCTCAGTCGACCTCATGTGGTTGCACTCACCACTATGCCCCATTCATCTGGACATGAAGCATCTGAGTGGCCCCAACTGTATCAACAAGATCCAGACTTTGCCACCACCTATTATCTCTTGGGTACAGGCGCGCCTGTCACCGATTTTCACATTCAGGAGATTACGGGCTATTGGGTAGTTTCCCAACTAATCCACCGCCTATAGCCCGTCACCCAACTGAATAACCATCCTTTTGTCATATAAAATGAGGTGTTGGGGTCTCATTCCAAGGAGAAACATAGCTACAGTTAAAATCTGCCCATTTCACTTTCCCCCCTTGTCTCAAGAATTTGCAGCCACATTGTGAGTTTTGAGCCAAAATTCCCTATTCTTGCCTTTTTCGTCATTCATAAGCCTATGCCCATTATCTAATGAGAAGTGTGAGAGAAGAAGGATACGTGGAAGCAGTTAGAGCTTGGTGAAGAGGAGCCCAAGACCGCGTTCGAGGAGCAGTCGCCAATCTCATTTTGTAAGTGACTTTGTGAGATTAATATAAAGAAGTACTTTTTTCGTCCCGCCATATGATGTGTTCAATCTTCATGTTTGATTTACATTTTGTTATGACATCTAACCCACTAATTCATATATAAGATGCATGTTCGTAGTTTCTTGTTTGTCTTTTGGTGAATGCAGGTTAGCCTTGGGAGGAGACTTGCAGTTGAGGAGTGACCGAACGAAAAAGGATCGACATCGGACGTGGAGTTTAAGGTAAGACTACCAGATCCTTATACTTTGTATTTTATACATGAATGTGGGGTATTGTTGGGATAGTTGTTAAAAGTAGGAGACTTTAGACGGTTAGCTCTGCCTACACGATTGAACCCTAGTGTAGTCCATAGGGGGGTTTTCCCACTATAGCACACTTATTGTGCATGAGAGCAACAAATCCAATTCGAAGTCCAAACATAAAGGAAAGGGAAAGAAGGATCTCGAGCAAAGGAAGGAAATCAATTTCAAACCCTGTGATGAATCCTCCGGCACCAAAGGTGGAAAGGGAAAGCAAGGGAAGTCAAAATATGGTTATTGCAATCGCGGCTACCATTATGAATCGTCATGCATGAAGAAGACAATAGATCTCATGGTGCAAGCACTCCAGCAGAACAACCTCAAGGACTGCATTCCAGGGGATGCCAAGAAGAAGCCAGGAGACAAAGCGCCACAAAACATAAATAATTAGCATGCTTTGATTGCTATTCATTCTTCTCTCGATGCATGGATCCTATATTTAGGGGCATCCCATCACATGGAAGCCATAGAATATGTCTTATCATATTTAATTGCATGCATGGGTCCTCACATTCTCATGGGTGATGATACTCCCGTGGAGGTCACAGGACAAGGGAGAGTAGATCTCCAATATGGAAGTTTCGAGAATGTCTTGCATGTTCTAAAACTCTCTGTGAATCTACTCTCTATCTATCAGATAACACATACAAGCATGGGAAAAAGGGTGGAATTCACATCGGATTCCGTGACCATATATGACATGCATGACAACTCCAAGATTGTTGTTGGTGAGGTAAATCACCAGTCTCGACTATTTACATTTTCTATTGTTGTTTTAGATTTCTAGATGTAAATTGTGTATGGAGTTTTTGAAACATCCAACGTTTCGAGTGGACACTCCACCCATCATCAGGGACTATTGAAGCAATGGGATTTGAAAAGAGTGTTAAGGGGAGGGCTTATAAAGGCTAAAAATAGAAATGTTGGGGGAAAATGTTGACAAAAACTAGTCGTTATGACTTACCGTTGTAAATTAAGGTAAAAATATTTTTAATAATAATTGAGAGAATAAGAGGATATTTTATTTCTTTGGACGAGGGAGAATTAATGACGTGAAGATAAAATTGATGATACTAAAAATATAAAAAGTTAATTAAGTAATTAAAGGTTATAATGATGATGAGGTAAGATGAAAAGAGATCAATAATAGTTAGAAATAATTAAGAATCATTAATAATATGTAAAGATGTGTTAAACAAAACTAAGATATTAATTATGCGGAGTGTTGGGGAAAACTGTCCCTTATGAATTACCATTGTAAATTAATGCAAAATTATTTTTAATAATAATTGAGAGTATAAGAGGATACAAATTTTGAGAGTAAAAGAGGAAAAAAGGTTTTCTTGGACGAGGGAGAATTAATGATGTGAAGATTAAATTAAGATACTAACAATATAAAAAGATAATTAATTAATTTTTAATTATTAAATAATTAAGTAATTAAAGGGTATAATGATGACAAGATTAAGATGAAAAGAAATCAACAATACTAAGAAACAATTGAAAATAATTAAAAATATGTAATTATGGGTTAAAAAACTAAGGTATTAGTTGTGCGGGGTTAAAAAAATAATTTTTAGAATGTAAGATAAGGGGAAGAGGGATCTTTGGAGTGGAGAATTGTTGATTTTAGATAAGAGGATAAAGGAGATAAAAACAGATGAGGAGAAGGGGAAAGGTGTTGGCACCCAAAGTTTTGGGTTCAGTTTTGTGCACACACACAAATTAAGTTGTGCGCACTTATTCCATAGTTTTGCGTGCACTGAAGGAAATGCATGAAGAATGCCATAGAGTGTGTATCCAATCGAGTTTTGTCAACAACGCGCGAAGTATAAAGACACCCAAGTGTGCGTCGGTTCAAGTTTTGTCAGTTGTGCCGGAAACCAAGAAGATGCCCACCGGAATCAAGAAAGGAATCACCGAAAAATATCCTGAAATGATTATTGCCCACATCATATGAAGACATGGGACGACCAGAAGATGAGTTGGTCGAGAAGTTAAGATTGTCCCCGATGCAGAGAGTCTACGTGGAGCGTTGGCAAGCACCAAAAGCGTGCGAGGCAGTTGGATCAGACAAGCGAGTGGAGCAGAGCAGATAGAGACAACACTCCCGAACAAAATAAGATATAAAAGAGAGCTCTAGGCTCAAAAATTGAGTTAGCTCGTGAGATAATCAGTCATAGAGTTTTGAGTCAGCTTAGCTATCAATATTGAGCTCACTCTGAGCTTGTTATAATCTTGTGATGTTTTGAATATATTCCTGTGTCTTTGTTCTGTCTAAATCCTAAGGCAAGGCACATGGTGAATTATGTTGTATTCCCATTATTTTATATAGTAAAGATATGAAGTTCTATGGTTGTCTTAAGCAATTGTTCAACGCATTGTATATCTTTGATGTGATGGAATGCTTCTAGTAATAAAGATATGGTAGTTCTAACCTATTTTGTGTTTGTTATGAATGAGTTGAATATGTGTGTATATAATTTTAGTTCTTACTCCTTAATAGGTTATCATATCTGAGTTACATGGATGTCAATTGCAGTAATGTTTAGTATGTTTAATCCTTCATCCCCGACATAAGACCTTATGATCTTTGTGATCCTCTTTGCATCTCGGCTGAGACCTTTCTCGGCCTTGGCTGATGATTGATATGTCGGTGCTTTGGGGTTTTATTGGACAAGATTTGGATGAACCCTGGGTCTAAAACTCCCCAACGTTAACAAGGTTGGTACGCGCGCAAGCATGGACTAAAAACGACGACACAACACCCAACAAAAGGGGAAGCCCGAGGAAGGAGAAACAAATTAGGTTAGATGTCGGAGATGATGAATGATAGGATTCCAATATTGGTTGAGTTTATACCCATCTTCACGGTTAAAATTGTTTGGATGTTTTTCAATTTCTAGAGTTTCCAAATAACATGGGATGAGTAATAGGATGTTGAGGCCAGGATTTTAGTTTGGTCAAAACATATTAAATGTTTATATTTAAAAGAGTGTTCAACAATAGCTAATTTTGAGATGTGATTATGGGTTGTGTCAGCGATGTTCTCTTTGAGAAGGGATTTAAAGGATCTACGAGTTTGGTCAATGTATGATTTTCCACAGGAGCAAGGAATTCGGTAAACTTCTGGGCCAAGCACTGGGTTCAATTTATCATTAACGGATCTAAAAGAGAGCTTGAGGCTTTTGAAGGGTTTGAAGACGATTTTAATATTGTTCTTAGCGAGAATTTTGGATATGTGATCAATAGTGCCTTGGATGCAGGGAAGATAAATGAGAGCTAGAGATGGGGAAGAGGGAGAGTTTTTCGATTTAGGCTTGCAGGCTGAGCTGAACGCTTTGTTAATTTGAGAGCTGGTGTAGCCATTAGACACAAGACCCTTGGTTAGGTGGGAATTTTCCTTTTCAAAGAATCGGGGTTCAGATATTCGGATAGCTCAAGTAACCAAGGTTTTAAGGACAACAAATTTTTGAGCAAGATGATGATGGGATTGGGCATGAAGGTATCTGACAGTGTGAGTAATTTTTTGATAAACTTGGTGGATAAGGGAGTCATTAGGGAGGCAAGAGATAAGAACATCCAAAAAGGAAAGGGAACTATCCTTTTCCATTTTCATAGTGAATTGGATATGGGAGGAGACAATATTTAAATGGTCGAAGAAATAAGTTAGTGAGGTGAGGCCATGAGGTCAGACAACAAAAGTGTCATCAACAAATCTAAACCAACATTTAGGTTTAAGATGAGAGTTGTTAAGGGCCAAGGTCTTGAAGTGCTCCATGAAAATGTTGGCTACCATGGGGAATAAGGAAGACCCTGTGACGGTACCTTTTGTCTGTTCATAGCAGGTACCTTTGAAGGTGAAGAAAGTAGAGGTCACGCAGATTTCAATTAGGTTAAGGGTTTCGGGGTCTACCATCTTGGAGATGAGGTCTAGAGCATCAGGGACATGAATCTTGGTAAATAGAGAGACAACATCAAAACTGACCAGTAAGTCATGGTCATCGAGCTGAAGATCTCGAGTTTTTTGAATAAAATTGGAGGAGTCTTTTATGAAGGAATAAGTGTTTCTAGTAAAGGATTTAAGTTTTCTAGCAAGAAAGCAGGCAAGGGCATGAGTGCGGGAACCAATGGCACTTAATATAGGCTTCAACGGTCCTTGACGATGGGTGGAGTGTGCATTCAAAACGTTGGACATTTCAAAAACTTCATACACAATTTACATCCAGAAATCTAAAACAACATTATGAGGAACTGTGAAAATCTACACACTTTGATACATTTTCTAAGTTTATTGCTAAATCTGATTATGTATTGCTACTAACTCACACCAATGATGATAGTAGACTTTGGAACAAGAGATTTGGTCATCAAAATTTCAGGCACATGCAACAACTCAACAAATAGGGAACAATTAAAGGCTTGCCTGATATACATTTTTCTGAAGGAGTTTGTCAAGGGTGCGTTCTTGGAAAACATCCTCAGGAGAAGTTTGAGAAAGTGAAGGCTTAGAGGGCCTCCTATCCCTTGAAGCTTGTCCACTGTGACCTCGTGGGTCCTTGTCCTCATCCTCCATTAGTAAGGTGAGGTATGTGCTCACATTCATCGATGATTACTCAAGGCACACTTGGGTATATTTTCTCAGGCATAAGTACAAAGTTTTTGAGCATCTGAAAGATTTCAAAGTGCATGAAAAAACATAGTCCGAGAAGATGATAAAGATCCTTTGCATGAATAATGGGGAGGATTATGTAAACAAGGATGTACAACATCTTTGTGATGAGGCGAGAATATAGTTACAACATACAGTAACATACACTCTGCAACAAAATGGGGTAGCTGAGAGGAAGTATCGATCTCTCAAAGAGATGGCCAGTTGCATGTTGCATGCAAGATCCCCTCTTTCCAAGATTTGGGTTGAAGCACTTAAATATGCTAATTACATACATAACATACATAACATATCTCCTCACAGATTTGTGAAGAACATGACACCTTTTGAGGCTTGAACTAGCATCAAACCGAAAGTCACCCACTTCTGAGTCTTTGGATCATGCACATGGGCCCGCATGCCCTCTGGAAAGAGGAAGGAATTAGATCCTCATAGCACAACATGCATCTTCATTGGATATCTTGAAGGTGTGAAGGGTTACAGGTTGATAGATCCCTCAACGGACAAGCTCATTATTGAGCAGAGTGTCCAGTTTGAGGAAAGTTCCATGCCTGCATCTCAGGAGCCACATGTAGATACTTCTACATCTCCTCTTGTACCAAACATTCGAGATGATGCATATTACCATTCAAATCATATTTCGGATCTGATTTGGAAGATCTCGAGCATGCAAATGATGAGCCACATCAGATGCCAAAGTAGGTGTAGTCCACCCTATAGGAAATAGGTGATCTCATAGGAAATCCTACGGATCCGAGGAGGACGAGATCCTAGTTTGAGGAGGCATCTCATACACTTACAACTACAAAACCAATGATTCCTATGAATTTCTACATGGTTCTAGGTTCATACCCTCATACCTATGCAGAGGCTGAAGGGAATCTCTTTTAGGAAGCAACTATGACTGAGGAGTTTAACTCTCTCGTTGAGAACTAGAATTGGCAGTTCGTTCTGCTTCCTTTAGACAAGAAGCTTGTCAGATGTAAAAGAGTCTACAAGACCGAGAAGGAAACAAACAGACAGGTGAGCAGGTACAAGGCAAGATTGGTTGCCAAAGGATATCAACAAATCCACAAAATTGATTATGATGAGACATTTGCTCCAGTGGCAAAGATGGACTCCATAAGATTGGCCTTCATCATTGCAATAGCCAGGGGTGGGAATTTCACCAGATGTACATGAAGAATTCCTTTCTTCATGGGGGTCTGTCGGAAGAGATCTACATGGATCACCCTCAGGGGTACATACATAACTCATCTCTAGTAGTCGACCGAAAAAGACACTCTATGGCCTCAAGGAGGCTCCTAGAGCATGACATGCTAAAATGGAATCTTATTTAGTCTCTCACTCCTTCATTAGGTGTAAATCAGATCCCAATGTTTATATGTTGAGGATTTATGATTCTCTGTTGATCTTAGTGCTATATATAGATGACCTCTTGATCATAGGTAGTTCGGCCTCAACAATTGTCGTGGTCAAAGACATTTTGCATGACAGGTGATCCAAATTTAGGAGTGAAATAAACTGATTAACAGACTGAATGCAATAAACACATAGATATGAAGAATAACACAGATATCTAGTGAATAATATCTTCTATTGAATAATGAAATAGGATGAAACCATAAAACTGCAGAACTAAAACACTTGCTCGAATGGTGGTAGTTATCTCTGAGAAGAGATGTGGCCGTTGCACACATCCGTCTGAGCAGAATGAAGTATAATGAGGCTCTAGAGGCCTTTTTGATATTACTCATGAATGTCAAAACCCTATACATTAAAAAACCTAACCCTAGGAGGTGAAACGTCAAAAGTCATGTGGGCCCCTATGGGTAAGTTGGTACCTCAACTTCCTGGGGTTGTAACTTTTGCATACGACCTCTGTTTTAGGCGCGTGATAGCCCGTTGGAAAGGTCTTTCAGAGAACTACGGATTTCGCCATCAAAATCTAACTCTATCTACAGTTTGACTATGGTGAGCCAAAAAAACATTGTTTAGGCCTCCAAAACGACTTTGGAAGTACAACAAGATGTGCTGACATGAAAACATACAAAATAAGCCAGTTGGATTAGGTGAGAGGCCACCAATATCCACCTGGAAGATGTGTAGGGATTCAGACATCCCCATAAATGTAGAACCCACAATTACAAATAAATACAAAAGAACGTGCTGAACTAAAAACAGACAATAGGAGCCAGTTGGAATAGGTGGGTGGCCACCAATAACCAACTCGATCAATCCTCCCCCCTTAGGAAGCAATAGTCTCCATTGCATTGAGTTCCCCCAACAGGTGAGGAAGCTTCTGCTAGATTTGGCCTCGGGTGAGCCACTTGCCTTGGTGTAGGAGTTGCCCTACTTGACAACCTAATAAAGTTGGATCCTCTACTAGCGAGTGCCCTTGAATTGTGTGTCCACTATCTGATCAGGGGATGCTTGTTCCATGCAGTCGGGGTTGAGCTCTATGGGTGTCAGTTGTTCTGTGATCTTTGAGGTGTCAAATAATGGTGGAAAATATGGTTGAAGGAGGTCCACATTGAACACTGGGTGCAAGCCATGGAAGGGTGGAGTGTTGAGCTCAAAAGCATTGCTACCCACAACCTTGGTGATAGTGTAAGGCCCATAACAAAGTGGGTGGAGCTTTCGATGGGGCCCTGTGAGATGCTCCTTCTGCAAATGTAACCAAAATTTGTCTCCAACCTGAAACTGGTGTGGTATCCTATGTTGATCATGGCGTTGCTTGTACTTAGCATTGGATTTCTGCAAAATCTCATGGACCTGTTGGTGGATGTGCTGAATCCATTCAATGAATTTGGTGGCTTTGTCGATCACAGACTCATCATGGGAAGAGTCTGTTTAGGTGGTGGTAAGAGGAAGTGCAACATCAATGGGACCCAAGGGTTGGAATCTCGGACCCACCTGAAATGGGTTATGGTCGATGGAGCTATGGAGAGCCCTGTTGTAACTGTGATGAACATAGGGGAGACTCTCGTCCCATGTACGTGGATGCTTAGAATTGTACATGTGCAGGACGTGCACGATCATTCGATTGACGACCTCTGTTTGGTCGTCTGTTTGGGGGTGGAAAGCAGTGGATTTTGTAAACTTGGTGTCCAACAATGACCAAAGACTCGACCAAAATGTGTTGAGGAACCTGTTGTCCCGGTTGGAGATGATGGTCTATGGTATCCCAAAGTGGACCCACACTCATTCGAAGAAGAGCTTGGCAGTATATGTTGTTGTGATATTCTTCTTGCAGGCTGTGAGGATGGCCATCTTCGAAAACCTATCAACGACCACAAATACACAGTCATTTCCTTGCTTGGTGGACGAAAGGCCAGACATGTAATCCATTGAGACGGATTCCCAAGGCTTCTTGGGAGTAGGAAGAGGGGTGTATAAGCCTTGCTTCTTGATGGTTGGCTTGGCAATGGCACAGGCAGTGCAAGATCTGATATACTTGTTGACGTCATGTCGAAGTTTTGACCAATAAAAATGTTTTTGAAGAACGACCACAGTTTTTTTCACGCCTAAATGTCTTGCCATTCGACTGTAGTGGGCTTCCCAAATAAGCTTTGCACGCTCGCTTCCTTTTCACATATTTTTAATTATTTCTAAGTATTGTCGATTCCTTTTCATCTTAATCTTGTCATCATTATACCCTTTAATTACTTAATTATTTAATAATTAAAAATTAATTAATTATCTTTTTATATTGTTAGTATCTTAATTTAATCTTCACATCATTAATTCTCCCTCATCCAAGAAAACCTTTTTTCCTCTTTTACTCTCAAAATTTGTATCCTCTTATACTCTCAATTATTATTAAAAATAATTTTGCATTAATTTACAACGGTAATTCATAAGGGACAGTTTTCCCCAACATTCCGCATAATTAATATCTTAGTTTTGTTTAACACATCTTTACATATTATTAATGATTCTTAATTATTTCTAATTATTATTGATCTCTTTTCATCTTACCTCATCATCATTATAACCTTTAATTACTTAATTATTTATTAATTACTTAATTAACTTTTTATATTTTTAGTATCATCAATTTTATCTTCACGTCATTAATTCTCCCTCGTCCAAAGAAAAAAAATATCCTCTTATTCTCTCAATTATTATTAAAAATATTTTTACCTTAATTTACAACGGTAAGTCATAACGGCTAGTTTTGTCAACATTTTCCCCCAACATTTCTATTTTCAGCCTTTATAAGCCCTCCCCTTAGCACTCTTTTCAAATCTCATTGCTTCAATAGTCCTTGATGATGGGTGGAGTGTCCACTCGAAACGTTGGATGCTTCAAAAACTCCATACACAATTTACATCTAGAAATCTAAAACAACATTAGAAAATGTAAATAGTCGAGACTGGTGATTTACCTCACCAACAACAATCTTGGAGTTGTCATGCATGTCATATATGGTCACGGAATCCGATGTGAATTCCACCCTTTTTCCCATGCTTGTATGTGCTATCTGACAGATAGAGAGTAGATTCACAAAGAGTTTCAGAACATGCAAGACATTCTCGAAACTTTCATATTGGAGATCTACTCTCCCTTGTCCTGTGACCTCCACTGGAGTATCATCACCCATGAGAATGTGAGGACCCATGCATGCAATTAAATATGATAATACATATTCTATGGCTTCCATGTGATGGGATGCCCCTAAATATAGGATCCATGCATCGAGAGAAGAATGAATAGCAATCAACGCATGTTAATTATCTATGTTTTGTGGCGCTTTGTCTCTTGGCTTCTTCTTGGCATCCCTGGGAATGCAGTCCTTGAGGTTGTTCTGCTAGAGTGCTTGCACCACGAGATCTATTGTCTTCTTCATGCATGACGATTCATAATGGTAGTCGCGATTGCAATAACCATATTTTGATTTCCCTTGCTTTCCCTTTCCACCTTTGGTGCTGGAGGATTCATCATAGGGTTTGAAATTGAATTCCTTCCTTTGCTTGAGATCCTTCTTTCCCTTTCTTTATGTTTGGACTTCAAATTGGATTTGTTGCTCTCATGTACAACAAGTGTGCTAAAATGGGAAAACCCCCCTATGGACTACACTAGGGTTCAATCGTGGAGGCAGAGCTAACCGTCTAAAGTCTTCTACTTTTAACAACTATCCCAACAATACCCAACATTCATGTATAAAATACAAAGTATAAGGATCTGGTAGTCTTACCTTAAACTCCGCGTCCGATGTCGATCCTTTTTTGTTCGGTCACTCCTCGACTGCAAGTATCCTCCTAAGGCTGACCTGCATTCACCAAAAGACAAACAAGAAACTACGAACATGCATCTTATATTTGAATTAGTGGGTTAGATGTCATAACAAAATGTAAATCAAACATGAAGATTGAACACATCATATGGCGGGATGAAAAAAGTAGTTTTTTATATTAATCTCACAAAGTCACTTACAAAATGAGATCAACGACTGCTCCTTGAATGCGGTCCTGGGCTCCTCTTCACCAAGCTCCAACTGCTTCCACGTATCCTTCTTCTCTCACACTTCTCTCTAGATAATGGGCATAGGTTTATGAATGAGGAAAAAGGCAAGAATAGGGAATTCTGTCTCAAAACTCACAGTGTGGCTGCAAATTCTTGGGGCAAGGGGGGAAAGTGAAATGGGCAGAGTTTCATTGTAGCTATGTTTCTCCTTGGAATGAGACCCCAACACCTCATTTTATATGACAAAAGGATGGTTATTTGGTTGGGTGACGGGCTATAGGCGGTGGATTAGTTGGGAAACTACCCAATAGCCCGTAATCTCAACAAATCCCTTGCAACTTTTGTGGGTATATGCAGGCTGTAATGGTACAACTAGCGTATGTACGCGAGCAATAGTGGTGCAGGGCGCGTACATCTTCAAAAATTGTGCTTCTAAGACGAGTTGTTCAGTGTTGGCTTGGAAAAAATAGTAAGTAAGATGGCTTGATGTCAGGTGTGCATGTATAGTGCAATTTAGGGTTATAATAGATGCCCCCTAATGTGTGAGGTCAGAAGAGCATCTGATGGCTGAAATACATTACAAATCTTCACTAACGTACGAAGCGAGTGAGCTCGGGACCAAAGTTCGGGTGGTGCCATCTGCAAAAATAATAATTGTCTCACTGAGGCGGGCATACCCATGCTGGGGATGAAATAAATCATAACTTCCAATCAAATACACTGCAGATCAATGTCATATAACTATATAAAGTGTAGCCGCGAGCAATACACAACATATCTACATCTCAAAATCAAAGATATACATGTATAGTATCCATATTCAAGAAGCCAATGATCCCTGATGGCTAGAGATGAGGTCTTCAGAGCTCAAGCAACAACTTCAAGATCTTCAAAACTCAGGTAGGAGTGTAATGTGAGTGTACGAATTCACTACCCAGAGGTCTTCGACGACTCATCAAGGAACAGGCAAGAGGATCTTGGTGATCTGGCAGAGGACTTCAGTGATTTCGAACAAAGACTTGATTGGATTTTCGGGATGGCCGAGCATGAGGGCAAGAGACAAACTGCAGAGAGGCCATCTCGAGTAGGGTAAAATTTCCCTTGGACAATAGCACGACTGATGATCTGACCCATGCAGCAAGACATTGACATAAGTTCACGATGCAGGAGGCAACGCAAACTCTCCATATGTTTGGAAGGATAACCAAACATAGGAGGACATAGCTCTATGTTACGAGAACAACTTCTTAAGGTCATATTAAATCCCAAAGCTTGATGAACAAACGAAAGGATGTGCTTTGTCCAAGGTCAACTCATTGTGCTGCCATAAAAAGAAAATACTTTTCCCATCCTCTTTTTGGGGTATATTTGTTTTTTTTGTCTTTTTCAATATTTTGGAGAACTTGAATAAGAACAAAAGAATGCTACGTTACAAAGGAGGAACGAGTGTCGCAAGCATACTAGTTCCAAGCGCAAGGAACACACTCATAGCAAGGAGACATGTGTAGGGAAAGGACACTCGGGAAAATTCCTCCATGGGTCAAGGTGTCAAGACGCAAAGGCAAAGTGCTACAAGGCTTGTGTATAAGGCATGCTTCAAAGGGTCAGTTGAGAGAAACATGGAGCCAACATTAGGCCAAAGACGCAGAGATGCATATGCGATTAATAAGACACAATGATAAGGTCCTTCAATGTAATTTTAAACGAGCCCAGAGAAGTTAATCTCGGTGGTTTTTCATTTTTAGAGAATCTAAAAAAGCGCAAAAGAAGACTCCACTGGGTTACCTTTTTCGAAGATAGTCTAGTTGGTTCAAAAAAGGGGTAAACTAGCACCGAAAAGACATCTATTCAAAACCATTTTAACGAGTGTGACAAAGACAAGATCACTTGACAATATTTTCAATTTTAAGGAGTCTGAAAAGAGCTTAACTATGGATTCGCTGCCTTTTTCTAGATTTAGTCTCCTTAGCCCGAAAAAGGTGAAATTTACTGAGGAGAACTCTCCCGGCGAGACGAATCTCCCGAGGTGTACCTTTTTCCTCCTAAATCTATAGGCCGGAAAAAGGGGTAAACCGATGCCAGTAGATGTTTTTCTGAACCAATTAACAAGTGTGAAAGAACAAGGTCACTCGACAATCTTTTCAATTTTAGGGAGTCTGAAAAGAGCTTAATTATGGACTCCGTAGAGGACGTTCTTCTGGACCAGTTTAACGAGTGTGAAGGAACAAGGTCACTCGACTATATTTTCAATTTTAGGGAGTCTGAAAAGAGCTTAACTATGGACTCCGTGGAGGTTCCTTTTTCGTAAATTTAGTCCCTCGGGCCCGAAAAAAGGGTTAAACTTATACCTGAGAATGCTCTTCTAGCGAACCAAAGTTCCTAGAGCATACCTTTGTTCGTAAAATTGACCATCCGGACTGAAAAAGGGGTAAACTACCATTGGACAGACGTGCCTTCAAATTTTAGTTTGGCGAGCGTGAAGGACAACAAGATCGCTTGACAATCTTTTCATATTTAGAGGGTTTGAAAAGAGCTTAAAGCAAGACCCGTTTTGTGGGAGTTCCGAGGGTGAGGTCAAGAGTGATAACATATCAGACATATGAGGCTCAATATCATAATAAGGACAAGACTAACAAGGAATCCCAAGCCTATAGTCATTAACGACGGCATGGACACTAAAATGCAACCAGGATCTACCTAGGGCATCCATGTGAAGGTAGGCTCTACCACAAAATTACGACACTTCTAGAGAAACAATGACGGTTCTGTGTTGCAATTCAATGGGGTCGATCCTATGGCAAAGCGAAAAAGACAACGAGGTGCAACAAGTGGAGGTGGAATCCTAACTTAGATGCACAAAGTTGGAAAAATGACTTTTTACCCAAAAGACCTTAAAAGTGCCCCATCTCTCAAAAGGTTTTCCCAAACCAAAAGTAAAGTGTATTGTAACATCCAATGAGAAACTCAAGAACCACGTTAAATGATTTTCAAGCCAGAAAAAATGACAAAAGGGGTCTAAAAATGACAAAAAGGGCCAAAAAAGTCTATAAATAGAAGTTGGCAGCTCATTATCACCATTGCAAATTGAGAATTGACCAAAAAGCCAAAAACAACCCTTTGTTAAAGAAGTTGATTCCGGGAGCTTCAGTGGATGAAACGAACTTGCGCTTGGACCAAGTAAGTACAAACTAGCTCCTCTTGCATTTCCATACTTTCCTTTTCCATTAGTTTTAGTTTTTTGGGGGGTGCGCACCTTTAAAAAAGGTTGGCCCTACGTGTACATGGGCAAAAAACAAACTACATGCGTGCATACGCAATTATGTCCAATACAACCCGCGTACACCCTCAAAGATATAAAAAAATAAAAAATGCAATCATTAACTCTCTTTTGAACTTATCATTTAGTAGAATGTACATCCATTGGAGAGAGAGGGAGCATGAGGACCCTGCAGCTATGGCCACATTGAGACAATGTGGTTTGTGGAAGTTCTTCCGGTGTCCATTCATGAGGGCACAACCCAGGCTGTTGAATGCCTTGGTAGAATATTGGCATCACGACGTTGAGGCGTTTATGCTCGAGGGTCAGTCGTTGACTCCAATGACTGAAGACATTTACTTTCTGACTGGCCTCTCGAGGAGGGGTGAACCAGTCATCTTGCATGCTTTTCCCCCCAGGCCTCACAACATTGCAGAGCTGATTGGACTCCATTGCGAGGTTGGCACTAAGAAAGTAGGTTCTTAGGTGCCAATTAACAGGATTACCAACCTATCACTGAAAGTGATAGTTTTACTCATTGGGCGGATCACTAGGTTCGCAACTTTACATCAGGCCTCATGGGCACACATGCATTGTGCAGTGCAGTGCTTGAATGCACAAATATTTGATTGGAGCATGACCATGCTAGACTACATGAAGAGACAAATCATCGAGTGTCGTGGGCGGGACAACAAAAACTTTAGATTTGGGACCATTTTGTGCTCATTCTTCTTCTTCGAGAGTTCTTGGTCTCAGTCCGGAGAGATAGTGCGAGGGAATGTGGCCTCCCTCCCAGCAGTGTGTAGATGGGCAACGTTGCTGCCGTGATAGGAGGGAGGAAGGACCATAGAGGCCTTTGACGATGCATTTTTTGACTGGTGGGCACAACAGATTCCGACGATAGAGGACTACCCCTACGCCGAGATCAACTTTTCCAGGGACCTGGACATGCCCATACCTCCCGTAGCAGAGCGAGGAGAGATAGGTACGTTCATTTTTTAACGTTATTCAATTTTTTTATTTCTTTTTATATATATCATTTTTATGGGAATCAGAGTATATAACAACTATGTATATGTTTATGTACAGATGTGGGGCCAGTGCATCCAACAGACTTCTCGAGGACCAGGCGGTGTCCTCGACCAGAGGCAGTACCATCCGCAGCCGTCAGACCAACAACAACAACAGGGGGACCTCCAACTGGAGAGGCTTAGAGAGTTTTGAGACGGGTAGAGCGGAACCTCACCGCACTCACTCGCACAGTCCCTATGGCAGAGATCAAGGATCTCCCACCATCGATGCAACCTCACGTAGTTGGGGTGCCAAGGACCTGGGTCCAACTCTTCCGGTGTTTGGAAAACACTGTGGTTCACTATGGCAGGGCCAACAGGCCCCGCCCTTAGCTTAGGATGGAGCACTTACGTTCCGGGGGCACTTTTGTATATTTTTGAGGGCATAAGCCCTGTGATGTGTATTGGATATGTATTTTTGAGGCGCTTGCGCCCACTTATGTACTCTGAGACTATATATATATATATATGCGTATTTATAATCTTTTCTATCTTATGGATTACATTTATTTACATGTGTATGTGTGTGCTTTTTCTTACATGTGTGCAATATGCCAATCTAACACTTGATTAGCTAGAGTAACTGTCATTTGATTCAATCTCCTAGGAACATGGATATACTTAATGTAATCAAAACAACGTTCTAAGAGACGTACCCTAAGGAATCGTCGATATAGAGTAGGATCATAAACGCGATAAACCCTGTTTAACTGGGACATAACCAATTCTGCATCTAAGTAGACCCGGAGGTAAGAGATACCATGCGATAAAGCATCACGAAGTAACTCTATTACTGCACTGTATTCGACGACATTGTTTGTGGTGTCACCTAAACAGATACCTCCAGAAGATAACAACTGGCCTTGAGGTGTGAAGATCACCCAAGCTACGGAAGCAAGCCTCCGAGTGTGTCGGCTAGCGCCGTTCGCAAACCCAACAAACACCTCTGATTCACTTGACATCTGCCACAGTGAAAAATATGACATCAAAACGACACGTCCATAAAACAAAAAGGACAAAACAAAATTGTATAAGAACTATACATATATACAAGAAGTCACCCAAGGCGACCAACCTACGAGTAATACTTCTTGAGATAGAGCCCATTTCTAGGCTCCGCTAAAGCGTTCCCTTCATAATCAACCAGAGGATAAGAACCCTTCTTTAATACCTCCTTCACGATGAAAGGTCTAAACCACATGGGTTTGAACTTGTCTGCCCCTAGGGGATCCTTATCTTGGTCATAGGCCAGGACAAGGTCGCCTTCAGAGAAAATCTGAGGACGAACGGACCGATCATACTGAAACTTGACTCTTTTCTTGTGAGCCTTGTTAGCCAAGGCTGCATCGCGTCGTTGCTCATTGAGCTTCTCGAGATATAATAAGTGTTCCTCAAGTGGTGAAGTGTCTGGCAATAACTGTACTGCCAACTTAAGATATGGGATCTGACATTCTATAGGCAAGATTGCTTCCAACCTGTAAACGAGTTGAAAAGGTGAGAAATTGGTGGCAGTCTTTACAGATGTTCGGTAGGCCCACAATGCCAAGTACAACATCAAATGCCAATTTGACTTGGCTGAATTGATCATTCATTGTATAATGGTCTTGAGAGACTTATTCACAGCTTCCACCTGACCATTCGCTTGTGGGTAATACGGTGATGAGTGTTCTTGCCTCAACCCTAGCTTTGACGTTAACTCAAACATCATTTTTTTCTGAAAGTGACTACCATGGTCAGTAACAATCTCCTTCAGGATGCCGAACCTTGCTATTATTTGATTAAACAAGAAGAGAGTTGTTGTTTTGCCATCATCTTTGAATGTTGGCATAGCTTCGACCCACTTTGTAAAGTAGTCTACTGCTACAATGATATAACGGTGCCCCCTGGCTGAAGGGGGTTGGCATGTGGTATAATCAACCCCCCACTTAGTGAAGGGGCCAACTGTAATGATGGGAAACATAAAAGCGGGGTGTGCCCTCATCTTCCGAGAGAATATCTGACACGGGTGACACTTCTTGACCGATTCAACGCAATATTTGATTAACGTCGGCCAATAGTAATCGGCTCGTAGAATCTTTTGGGTTGTTTCCAACCCAGACAAATGACCACCACATGCTCTAGTGTGGCAGTCGTTAAGCATGAGTTTTGTTTCTTCATGAGTGAGGCACCGACGAAGGATGCAATCTACACCTCGATGATACAAAGTGTCCTCAAGTATGAGATAGTTTTTTGCTTGATGGCGTATATGTCAACGCTCATCACGAGAAGCAGAGGTGGGGCACTTCAAAGTATGGAGATAGACTAGTGCATCTCCATACCAGGGGTCCGAAGATGAAATCAGAAAAAGATCTCCCTTAATCGGTGATTATTTGGGCGTAACATCACCTGACTCAACCGAAAGTTCTGAGATAAGTTCCGCAAAGACCATCAATTTTTTAGATATCGCGGAAACAAAACCTAAGTCAAATTCCTGGAGGATAACAATCCATCTACTGATCTTTCCATCGATTACACGTCGTGTCAACACATATTGGAATGGATTCACAACGACAATGACGATGGTTTTGTGAAACATGATATAGTGATGGAACCCCTAGACAACATGTACTGCTACCAATGCAAGTTTATCAACATGGGAGTAGTTGAGTTCTGGTCCAACCAGGCCTTGACTCAGGTAATAAATCACATGTTCTTCAAGTAGATCATCCTCTTGAACCAAGACCATACTGATGGTCGACTCTGCCACCGCCAAATACAATAAGAAATCTTTATTATAATTGGGTGGCCGAAGTAGAGGGGCAGACGTGAGGGCACATTTCAACACTTCGAATGAGCGCTGAGCGGCTTCATCCCAAAGGAAAGGGACACCCTTCTTCAGTAAACGCATAAACCCTTTAGTGATAGCGACATAGTTTGTGATAAAACGCCAAAGAAAATTGGCTTTACCCTGTAAACTCTGAAGTTGAGGGACTATGCATGGGGAAGGCAATTGAAATATCGCCTCAACCTTTAGAGGATCGACCATGATCCCTGTTTTCAAAACTATAAAACCTAAAAGACGACCCGATGTCACGCAAAAACTGCATTTATTTGGATTCAAGCGAATCGTATAGTAGCGAGATCGCTCAGAGATAAGTCGGAGGTGTGTGGGATGATCAGCTCTCTTCTGAGATCTTGATGCTAAATCATCGAGATAAGCCTCGACTATGTGTTTGAGATCGTGGAAAGCAAAAGACATGGCTCACTGAAAGGTGGCTCCAACATTTTTAAGGCCAAAAGGCATCTTTCGATAAACAAATGTACCCCATGGAAAGATAAAGGTTGTTTTATGCTGGTCCTCGAGCTTAATCTGTATTTGATTGTATCCCAAAAAACCATCCATGAAAGAGAAGACCTCACAACCTACGCATTCATCGACAATCTGGTCAATGAATGGGGTGGGGAAGTTATCCTTTGGACATGCCTTATTCAAATCATGAAAGTCCGTACATACGCGAATCGTTCCTTGCTTTTTGTTGATCAGAACGATATTTGACACCCATTGAGTCAATTGGACGGAGTAGATAAAACCAGCTTTGAGTAGTTTCTCTACATCATCCTTGATAGTTGTTGCTTTCCGAGGATTAACCGGACGAAGCTTCTGTCGGACCAACTTGGCGTCAGGGTAAGTCGTTATTTCCTCGTAAGACCAGGCAAAAACGTCGCAAAATTATTTAAATAATCCATATAGATTTGAATCTCCTCAGGGAAGTAGTCTGCTCCGGCAAAGACATTCTCCATGACGCCAGGGGTTCTGGAGATATCAATAGGTATCGTTTTAGCAATGGTTTCCATATTACCTTCGACGTAAACTGCGTGCATAGCCAAAGGATTGATAGGACAAGACCTATCTCCAGTCATAGTCAATACGAATTCACTGGCCTCAATTCTTCCTAACTCCGGGAGAAAATACGAACTGTGATGGAGATCATCCCAGGGTTTGTGTGGACTAGTTAATGCCTCTATAATCGCCTCGTCAGAGAGCAAGACCAAATCTAAGGAATCGATAGTGGAGAGTGAACCTTGGTCCCAGGTAGGCTCGAAAACTGGATCTAACTCCTGTGCAGGAGTCGGATCGGGGTCGACGGAATCTTGCTGGACTATAGAGTACGCAACCTTTGTCGCGAATAAGGGCATGGACATGCCATGATGCCCTATCCCTTCCATCGTAGCCGATGGGGAAGGAAGAGTCCATGGGTCATTAAAGTAAGTCTTGCAGAACGACGACACTTGAAATATTTCAGGCTTAGGCTGGTCGGGGACAACCAATATTATTTTGACGTTGCCGTAGGGAGGCGGGTGATCAAAAGTACCCATGAGAGGTGGGCACAAACCAACCGCCACGTTGACGATGTCGGGCTGTGGGTTATCAATCATTGGGACCGTGGATTCCCCCGATGAAGGGTCAGGCCTAGAGAAGGACAATTGATCAATGGTCACAATTTATCCCTCATGTGGAAACAACAAGACCCGAAAAACTGTAGCAAACACTTCATTTATGGCATATGTCCAACTCCTTCCTACCAGGAGGTTGTAGTCGAGAGGCGCATCGACCACTTCAACTTCGACGCACACGGTCTTCCCTCTTAACTACACAGGGAAAGAAGGGATGATTCCATGTGGTCTGAAAGAATGACAGTTGAAAGTCGTAAGAAGAGTAGGGGAAGGAGACAAAACAGGTTGGCCAATGGCCTTCCAACACGCCAACGACATCATGCATATCGAGGCGCCCTCATCAACCACCGTACGAAAAATATTCCGAGTAAAAGTTTTCGTGGTGTAAGCCAGTACTATCTTAAACATGACATGGTATGGGAGATGAGGTTTCAATTCGGTTGTATCAAGCGTGATGGTTCCCGGATTACATGTCTCGGCGGATCCTAAGGCATCTAGCAGAGCCTTTCTCTACGAAGGGCAGCTTTGGAATACCTCCAAAGTAGACATCGCGCAAGGGGTTTGTGACAAATCCTCCACCACAGAGTAGTTATGGGTGGCCCTCGCATTTGGATTATGCGAAGCCTTCTTGAACGCCCCTTTCGGGATGCATGTCATTGTTTCACCCATCATTCTCTCAATCTAGAGAGGAACATACGGGTTTTCGACTTCTTTTCCCTTTTCGGCAGTACTTGGCATTCCGTAATCGTTTGCCCTAGTAGCTATGTGAGCTTCACCTTTCAACATATAAACATTCAAGGTCCAGGGATTACTAGACGATGAAGGGGGTCCCTGACTACCCCCATCTGCGTTCACAGAGGCTTGAGTTAAATTTTGCCCATGTGGAAATGGGTTTGTTAACACAACAAGTTGTTGTTGCACCAATAACTTTTAGGCTTCCGCGAGCCGAGGGAACAAGTGAGTCGGGTGGTCTTCCGTGCAAAGGTTACACGGATACTTTGACTTCTTTATCTTTGTGTAGCCCCCACCAACATTATTGGTGGGTTTATTATCCCCCTTACCCTTCTTTCGCCGTTTCATCCTCCCATTGGCCTGCTGGTTGGCTTTCGGGTTCGTCGATTGCACATTGTGTACATCCAACGTTTGAGTAGGGGGAGCAGCCGAACTAGAGGTTTGGCTGGCCACTATCTGCTGTATCAACAATTGTTGCAATTGATTTGAAAACTGATCAGCGGGCTTCGCTTGTGCTGAACCGACAATTCCAT
>ML795367.1:277530-302348 GCA_009831015.1 Picea engelmannii
GTCCGATGTCGATCCTTTTTTGTTCGGTCACTCCTCGACTGCAAGTATCCTCCTAAGGCTGACCTGCATTCACCAAAAGACAAACAAGAAACTACGAACATGCATCTTATATTTGAATTAGTGGGTTAGATGTCATAACAAAATGTAAATCAAACATGAAGATTGAACACATCATATGGCGGGATGAAAAAAGTAGTTTTTTATATTAATCTCACAAAGTCACTTACAAAATGAGATCAACGACTGCTCCTTGAATGCGGTCCTGGGCTCCTCTTCACCAAGCTCCAACTGCTTCCACGTATCCTTCTTCTCTCACACTTCTCTCTAGATAATGGGCATAGGTTTATGAATGAGGAAAAAGGCAAGAATAGGGAATTCTGTCTCAAAACTCACAGTGTGGCTGCAAATTCTTGGGGCAAGGGGGGAAAGTGAAATGGGCAGAGTTTCATTGTAGCTATGTTTCTCCTTGGAATGAGACCCCAACACCTCATTTTATATGACAAAAGGATGGTTATTTGGTTGGGTGACGGGCTATAGGCGGTGGATTAGTTGGGAAACTACCCAATAGCCCGTAATCTCAACAAATCCCTTGCAACTTTTGTGGGTATATGCAGGCTGTAATGGTACAACTAGCGTATGTACGCGAGCAATAGTGGTGCAGGGCGCGTACATCTTCAAAAATTGTGCTTCTAAGACGAGTTGTTCAGTGTTGGCTTGGAAAAAATAGTAAGTAAGATGGCTTGATGTCAGGTGTGCATGTATAGTGCAATTTAGGGTTATAATAGATGCCCCCTAATGTGTGAGGTCAGAAGAGCATCTGATGGCTGAAATACATTACAAATCTTCACTAACGTACGAAGCGAGTGAGCTCGGGACCAAAGTTCGGGTGGTGCCATCTGCAAAAATAATAATTGTCTCACTGAGGCGGGCATACCCATGCTGGGGATGAAATAAATCATAACTTCCAATCAAATACACTGCAGATCAATGTCATATAACTATATAAAGTGTAGCCGCGAGCAATACACAACATATCTACATCTCAAAATCAAAGATATACATGTATAGTATCCATATTCAAGAAGCCAATGATCCCTGATGGCTAGAGATGAGGTCTTCAGAGCTCAAGCAACAACTTCAAGATCTTCAAAACTCAGGTAGGAGTGTAATGTGAGTGTACGAATTCACTACCCAGAGGTCTTCGACGACTCATCAAGGAACAGGCAAGAGGATCTTGGTGATCTGGCAGAGGACTTCAGTGATTTCGAACAAAGACTTGATTGGATTTTCGGGATGGCCGAGCATGAGGGCAAGAGACAAACTGCAGAGAGGCCATCTCGAGTAGGGTAAAATTTCCCTTGGACAATAGCACGACTGATGATCTGACCCATGCAGCAAGACATTGACATAAGTTCACGATGCAGGAGGCAACGCAAACTCTCCATATGTTTGGAAGGATAACCAAACATAGGAGGACATAGCTCTATGTTACGAGAACAACTTCTTAAGGTCATATTAAATCCCAAAGCTTGATGAACAAACGAAAGGATGTGCTTTGTCCAAGGTCAACTCATTGTGCTGCCATAAAAAGAAAATACTTTTCCCATCCTCTTTTTGGGGTATATTTGTTTTTTTTGTCTTTTTCAATATTTTGGAGAACTTGAATAAGAACAAAAGAATGCTACGTTACAAAGGAGGAACGAGTGTCGCAAGCATACTAGTTCCAAGCGCAAGGAACACACTCATAGCAAGGAGACATGTGTAGGGAAAGGACACTCGGGAAAATTCCTCCATGGGTCAAGGTGTCAAGACGCAAAGGCAAAGTGCTACAAGGCTTGTGTATAAGGCATGCTTCAAAGGGTCAGTTGAGAGAAACATGGAGCCAACATTAGGCCAAAGACGCAGAGATGCATATGCGATTAATAAGACACAATGATAAGGTCCTTCAATGTAATTTTAAACGAGCCCAGAGAAGTTAATCTCGGTGGTTTTTCATTTTTAGAGAATCTAAAAAAGCGCAAAAGAAGACTCCACTGGGTTACCTTTTTCGAAGATAGTCTAGTTGGTTCAAAAAAGGGGTAAACTAGCACCGAAAAGACATCTATTCAAAACCATTTTAACGAGTGTGACAAAGACAAGATCACTTGACAATATTTTCAATTTTAAGGAGTCTGAAAAGAGCTTAACTATGGATTCGCTGCCTTTTTCTAGATTTAGTCTCCTTAGCCCGAAAAAGGTGAAATTTACTGAGGAGAACTCTCCCGGCGAGACGAATCTCCCGAGGTGTACCTTTTTCCTCCTAAATCTATAGGCCGGAAAAAGGGGTAAACCGATGCCAGTAGATGTTTTTCTGAACCAATTAACAAGTGTGAAAGAACAAGGTCACTCGACAATCTTTTCAATTTTAGGGAGTCTGAAAAGAGCTTAATTATGGACTCCGTAGAGGACGTTCTTCTGGACCAGTTTAACGAGTGTGAAGGAACAAGGTCACTCGACTATATTTTCAATTTTAGGGAGTCTGAAAAGAGCTTAACTATGGACTCCGTGGAGGTTCCTTTTTCGTAAATTTAGTCCCTCGGGCCCGAAAAAAGGGTTAAACTTATACCTGAGAATGCTCTTCTAGCGAACCAAAGTTCCTAGAGCATACCTTTGTTCGTAAAATTGACCATCCGGACTGAAAAAGGGGTAAACTACCATTGGACAGACGTGCCTTCAAATTTTAGTTTGGCGAGCGTGAAGGACAACAAGATCGCTTGACAATCTTTTCATATTTAGAGGGTTTGAAAAGAGCTTAAAGCAAGACCCGTTTTGTGGGAGTTCCGAGGGTGAGGTCAAGAGTGATAACATATCAGACATATGAGGCTCAATATCATAATAAGGACAAGACTAACAAGGAATCCCAAGCCTATAGTCATTAACGACGGCATGGACACTAAAATGCAACCAGGATCTACCTAGGGCATCCATGTGAAGGTAGGCTCTACCACAAAATTACGACACTTCTAGAGAAACAATGACGGTTCTGTGTTGCAATTCAATGGGGTCGATCCTATGGCAAAGCGAAAAAGACAACGAGGTGCAACAAGTGGAGGTGGAATCCTAACTTAGATGCACAAAGTTGGAAAAATGACTTTTTACCCAAAAGACCTTAAAAGTGCCCCATCTCTCAAAAGGTTTTCCCAAACCAAAAGTAAAGTGTATTGTAACATCCAATGAGAAACTCAAGAACCACGTTAAATGATTTTCAAGCCAGAAAAAATGACAAAAGGGGTCTAAAAATGACAAAAAGGGCCAAAAAAGTCTATAAATAGAAGTTGGCAGCTCATTATCACCATTGCAAATTGAGAATTGACCAAAAAGCCAAAAACAACCCTTTGTTAAAGAAGTTGATTCCGGGAGCTTCAGTGGATGAAACGAACTTGCGCTTGGACCAAGTAAGTACAAACTAGCTCCTCTTGCATTTCCATACTTTCCTTTTCCATTAGTTTTAGTTTTTTGGGGGGTGCGCACCTTTAAAAAAGGTTGGCCCTACGTGTACATGGGCAAAAAACAAACTACATGCGTGCATACGCAATTATGTCCAATACAACCCGCGTACACCCTCAAAGATATAAAAAAATAAAAAATGCAATCATTAACTCTCTTTTGAACTTATCATTTAGTAGAATGTACATCCATTGGAGAGAGAGGGAGCATGAGGACCCTGCAGCTATGGCCACATTGAGACAATGTGGTTTGTGGAAGTTCTTCCGGTGTCCATTCATGAGGGCACAACCCAGGCTGTTGAATGCCTTGGTAGAATATTGGCATCACGACGTTGAGGCGTTTATGCTCGAGGGTCAGTCGTTGACTCCAATGACTGAAGACATTTACTTTCTGACTGGCCTCTCGAGGAGGGGTGAACCAGTCATCTTGCATGCTTTTCCCCCCAGGCCTCACAACATTGCAGAGCTGATTGGACTCCATTGCGAGGTTGGCACTAAGAAAGTAGGTTCTTAGGTGCCAATTAACAGGATTACCAACCTATCACTGAAAGTGATAGTTTTACTCATTGGGCGGATCACTAGGTTCGCAACTTTACATCAGGCCTCATGGGCACACATGCATTGTGCAGTGCAGTGCTTGAATGCACAAATATTTGATTGGAGCATGACCATGCTAGACTACATGAAGAGACAAATCATCGAGTGTCGTGGGCGGGACAACAAAAACTTTAGATTTGGGACCATTTTGTGCTCATTCTTCTTCTTCGAGAGTTCTTGGTCTCAGTCCGGAGAGATAGTGCGAGGGAATGTGGCCTCCCTCCCAGCAGTGTGTAGATGGGCAACGTTGCTGCCGTGATAGGAGGGAGGAAGGACCATAGAGGCCTTTGACGATGCATTTTTTGACTGGTGGGCACAACAGATTCCGACGATAGAGGACTACCCCTACGCCGAGATCAACTTTTCCAGGGACCTGGACATGCCCATACCTCCCGTAGCAGAGCGAGGAGAGATAGGTACGTTCATTTTTTAACGTTATTCAATTTTTTTATTTCTTTTTATATATATCATTTTTATGGGAATCAGAGTATATAACAACTATGTATATGTTTATGTACAGATGTGGGGCCAGTGCATCCAACAGACTTCTCGAGGACCAGGCGGTGTCCTCGACCAGAGGCAGTACCATCCGCAGCCGTCAGACCAACAACAACAACAGGGGGACCTCCAACTGGAGAGGCTTAGAGAGTTTTGAGACGGGTAGAGCGGAACCTCACCGCACTCACTCGCACAGTCCCTATGGCAGAGATCAAGGATCTCCCACCATCGATGCAACCTCACGTAGTTGGGGTGCCAAGGACCTGGGTCCAACTCTTCCGGTGTTTGGAAAACACTGTGGTTCACTATGGCAGGGCCAACAGGCCCCGCCCTTAGCTTAGGATGGAGCACTTACGTTCCGGGGGCACTTTTGTATATTTTTGAGGGCATAAGCCCTGTGATGTGTATTGGATATGTATTTTTGAGGCGCTTGCGCCCACTTATGTACTCTGAGACTATATATATATATATATGCGTATTTATAATCTTTTCTATCTTATGGATTACATTTATTTACATGTGTATGTGTGTGCTTTTTCTTACATGTGTGCAATATGCCAATCTAACACTTGATTAGCTAGAGTAACTGTCATTTGATTCAATCTCCTAGGAACATGGATATACTTAATGTAATCAAAACAACGTTCTAAGAGACGTACCCTAAGGAATCGTCGATATAGAGTAGGATCATAAACGCGATAAACCCTGTTTAACTGGGACATAACCAATTCTGCATCTAAGTAGACCCGGAGGTAAGAGATACCATGCGATAAAGCATCACGAAGTAACTCTATTACTGCACTGTATTCGACGACATTGTTTGTGGTGTCACCTAAACAGATACCTCCAGAAGATAACAACTGGCCTTGAGGTGTGAAGATCACCCAAGCTACGGAAGCAAGCCTCCGAGTGTGTCGGCTAGCGCCGTTCGCAAACCCAACAAACACCTCTGATTCACTTGACATCTGCCACAGTGAAAAATATGACATCAAAACGACACGTCCATAAAACAAAAAGGACAAAACAAAATTGTATAAGAACTATACATATATACAAGAAGTCACCCAAGGCGACCAACCTACGAGTAATACTTCTTGAGATAGAGCCCATTTCTAGGCTCCGCTAAAGCGTTCCCTTCATAATCAACCAGAGGATAAGAACCCTTCTTTAATACCTCCTTCACGATGAAAGGTCTAAACCACATGGGTTTGAACTTGTCTGCCCCTAGGGGATCCTTATCTTGGTCATAGGCCAGGACAAGGTCGCCTTCAGAGAAAATCTGAGGACGAACGGACCGATCATACTGAAACTTGACTCTTTTCTTGTGAGCCTTGTTAGCCAAGGCTGCATCGCGTCGTTGCTCATTGAGCTTCTCGAGATATAATAAGTGTTCCTCAAGTGGTGAAGTGTCTGGCAATAACTGTACTGCCAACTTAAGATATGGGATCTGACATTCTATAGGCAAGATTGCTTCCAACCTGTAAACGAGTTGAAAAGGTGAGAAATTGGTGGCAGTCTTTACAGATGTTCGGTAGGCCCACAATGCCAAGTACAACATCAAATGCCAATTTGACTTGGCTGAATTGATCATTCATTGTATAATGGTCTTGAGAGACTTATTCACAGCTTCCACCTGACCATTCGCTTGTGGGTAATACGGTGATGAGTGTTCTTGCCTCAACCCTAGCTTTGACGTTAACTCAAACATCATTTTTTTCTGAAAGTGACTACCATGGTCAGTAACAATCTCCTTCAGGATGCCGAACCTTGCTATTATTTGATTAAACAAGAAGAGAGTTGTTGTTTTGCCATCATCTTTGAATGTTGGCATAGCTTCGACCCACTTTGTAAAGTAGTCTACTGCTACAATGATATAACGGTGCCCCCTGGCTGAAGGGGGTTGGCATGTGGTATAATCAACCCCCCACTTAGTGAAGGGGCCAACTGTAATGATGGGAAACATAAAAGCGGGGTGTGCCCTCATCTTCCGAGAGAATATCTGACACGGGTGACACTTCTTGACCGATTCAACGCAATATTTGATTAACGTCGGCCAATAGTAATCGGCTCGTAGAATCTTTTGGGTTGTTTCCAACCCAGACAAATGACCACCACATGCTCTAGTGTGGCAGTCGTTAAGCATGAGTTTTGTTTCTTCATGAGTGAGGCACCGACGAAGGATGCAATCTACACCTCGATGATACAAAGTGTCCTCAAGTATGAGATAGTTTTTTGCTTGATGGCGTATATGTCAACGCTCATCACGAGAAGCAGAGGTGGGGCACTTCAAAGTATGGAGATAGACTAGTGCATCTCCATACCAGGGGTCCGAAGATGAAATCAGAAAAAGATCTCCCTTAATCGGTGATTATTTGGGCGTAACATCACCTGACTCAACCGAAAGTTCTGAGATAAGTTCCGCAAAGACCATCAATTTTTTAGATATCGCGGAAACAAAACCTAAGTCAAATTCCTGGAGGATAACAATCCATCTACTGATCTTTCCATCGATTACACGTCGTGTCAACACATATTGGAATGGATTCACAACGACAATGACGATGGTTTTGTGAAACATGATATAGTGATGGAACCCCTAGACAACATGTACTGCTACCAATGCAAGTTTATCAACATGGGAGTAGTTGAGTTCTGGTCCAACCAGGCCTTGACTCAGGTAATAAATCACATGTTCTTCAAGTAGATCATCCTCTTGAACCAAGACCATACTGATGGTCGACTCTGCCACCGCCAAATACAATAAGAAATCTTTATTATAATTGGGTGGCCGAAGTAGAGGGGCAGACGTGAGGGCACATTTCAACACTTCGAATGAGCGCTGAGCGGCTTCATCCCAAAGGAAAGGGACACCCTTCTTCAGTAAACGCATAAACCCTTTAGTGATAGCGACATAGTTTGTGATAAAACGCCAAAGAAAATTGGCTTTACCCTGTAAACTCTGAAGTTGAGGGACTATGCATGGGGAAGGCAATTGAAATATCGCCTCAACCTTTAGAGGATCGACCATGATCCCTGTTTTCAAAACTATAAAACCTAAAAGACGACCCGATGTCACGCAAAAACTGCATTTATTTGGATTCAAGCGAATCGTATAGTAGCGAGATCGCTCAGAGATAAGTCGGAGGTGTGTGGGATGATCAGCTCTCTTCTGAGATCTTGATGCTAAATCATCGAGATAAGCCTCGACTATGTGTTTGAGATCGTGGAAAGCAAAAGACATGGCTCACTGAAAGGTGGCTCCAACATTTTTAAGGCCAAAAGGCATCTTTCGATAAACAAATGTACCCCATGGAAAGATAAAGGTTGTTTTATGCTGGTCCTCGAGCTTAATCTGTATTTGATTGTATCCCAAAAAACCATCCATGAAAGAGAAGACCTCACAACCTACGCATTCATCGACAATCTGGTCAATGAATGGGGTGGGGAAGTTATCCTTTGGACATGCCTTATTCAAATCATGAAAGTCCGTACATACGCGAATCGTTCCTTGCTTTTTGTTGATCAGAACGATATTTGACACCCATTGAGTCAATTGGACGGAGTAGATAAAACCAGCTTTGAGTAGTTTCTCTACATCATCCTTGATAGTTGTTGCTTTCCGAGGATTAACCGGACGAAGCTTCTGTCGGACCAACTTGGCGTCAGGGTAAGTCGTTATTTCCTCGTAAGACCAGGCAAAAACGTCGCAAAATTATTTAAATAATCCATATAGATTTGAATCTCCTCAGGGAAGTAGTCTGCTCCGGCAAAGACATTCTCCATGACGCCAGGGGTTCTGGAGATATCAATAGGTATCGTTTTAGCAATGGTTTCCATATTACCTTCGACGTAAACTGCGTGCATAGCCAAAGGATTGATAGGACAAGACCTATCTCCAGTCATAGTCAATACGAATTCACTGGCCTCAATTCTTCCTAACTCCGGGAGAAAATACGAACTGTGATGGAGATCATCCCAGGGTTTGTGTGGACTAGTTAATGCCTCTATAATCGCCTCGTCAGAGAGCAAGACCAAATCTAAGGAATCGATAGTGGAGAGTGAACCTTGGTCCCAGGTAGGCTCGAAAACTGGATCTAACTCCTGTGCAGGAGTCGGATCGGGGTCGACGGAATCTTGCTGGACTATAGAGTACGCAACCTTTGTCGCGAATAAGGGCATGGACATGCCATGATGCCCTATCCCTTCCATCGTAGCCGATGGGGAAGGAAGAGTCCATGGGTCATTAAAGTAAGTCTTGCAGAACGACGACACTTGAAATATTTCAGGCTTAGGCTGGTCGGGGACAACCAATATTATTTTGACGTTGCCGTAGGGAGGCGGGTGATCAAAAGTACCCATGAGAGGTGGGCACAAACCAACCGCCACGTTGACGATGTCGGGCTGTGGGTTATCAATCATTGGGACCGTGGATTCCCCCGATGAAGGGTCAGGCCTAGAGAAGGACAATTGATCAATGGTCACAATTTATCCCTCATGTGGAAACAACAAGACCCGAAAAACTGTAGCAAACACTTCATTTATGGCATATGTCCAACTCCTTCCTACCAGGAGGTTGTAGTCGAGAGGCGCATCGACCACTTCAACTTCGACGCACACGGTCTTCCCTCTTAACTACACAGGGAAAGAAGGGATGATTCCATGTGGTCTGAAAGAATGACAGTTGAAAGTCGTAAGAAGAGTAGGGGAAGGAGACAAAACAGGTTGGCCAATGGCCTTCCAACACGCCAACGACATCATGCATATCGAGGCGCCCTCATCAACCACCGTACGAAAAATATTCCGAGTAAAAGTTTTCGTGGTGTAAGCCAGTACTATCTTAAACATGACATGGTATGGGAGATGAGGTTTCAATTCGGTTGTATCAAGCGTGATGGTTCCCGGATTACATGTCTCGGCGGATCCTAAGGCATCTAGCAGAGCCTTTCTCTACGAAGGGCAGCTTTGGAATACCTCCAAAGTAGACATCGCGCAAGGGGTTTGTGACAAATCCTCCACCACAGAGTAGTTATGGGTGGCCCTCGCATTTGGATTATGCGAAGCCTTCTTGAACGCCCCTTTCGGGATGCATGTCATTGTTTCACCCATCATTCTCTCAATCTAGAGAGGAACATACGGGTTTTCGACTTCTTTTCCCTTTTCGGCAGTACTTGGCATTCCGTAATCGTTTGCCCTAGTAGCTATGTGAGCTTCACCTTTCAACATATAAACATTCAAGGTCCAGGGATTACTAGACGATGAAGGGGGTCCCTGACTACCCCCATCTGCGTTCACAGAGGCTTGAGTTAAATTTTGCCCATGTGGAAATGGGTTTGTTAACACAACAAGTTGTTGTTGCACCAATAACTTTTAGGCTTCCGCGAGCCGAGGGAACAAGTGAGTCGGGTGGTCTTCCGTGCAAAGGTTACACGGATACTTTGACTTCTTTATCTTTGTGTAGCCCCCACCAACATTATTGGTGGGTTTATTATCCCCCTTACCCTTCTTTCGCCGTTTCATCCTCCCATTGGCCTGCTGGTTGGCTTTCGGGTTCGTCGATTGCACATTGTGTACATCCAACGTTTGAGTAGGGGGAGCAGCCGAACTAGAGGTTTGGCTGGCCACTATCTGCTGTATCAACAATTGTTGCAATTGATTTGAAAACTGATCAGCGGGCTTCGCTTGTGCTGAACCGACAATTCCATTGGCATGTGGTCCAAACTTCTGTCTGGTCTTGTCAAGTATAGACCTCAGTGCGTCTGACAAAATTTCATAAAGTAAACCAGACCGAGAGTAAATCAACTCTAGTTGTTGAGCTCTCATTATCGCTTCTTCTTCTGGAAAGACCCCGACGTTGCTACGTCTTTGGATAACTGAGGGACCCAAGACTTGATGAACCACTCCAACATTAAAGCCTATGGGATTGGTACCTTAATCAAATTCTTCTGGCGTCTCCATTCTCGGATGTGATCAGAGATATGGTCTGCCTTTGTCTTCTCAAAGTTGGCCAACAATTCAGTGTCGGAATGGTATCTCACAGGTAATTGAAAATGGTTTAAGAAAACCATTACCAATTCGCCAAAAGTAGAGTATCTTGAGCGGTCGAGCTCGATGTACCATTTCGTGACACTCCCGTTGAGAGTGCGTTGAAATAGGTGCAACTGTACGGAGTCGTCTTTCAATGAGTTGGATGAGCACCATAGGTGAAAGGTAGTCACATGATCACCTGGATCTTCATTAGGTTTGCCTTCGAACTTTGGAATGTCTGAGGGTAACTTGGTCGGCATAGGAGGCCAATGTGGATCATGACAGATTGGGTCATTTAATAATCTTGACAAGTCTGGAAAATGAAAAGTTGCTAGAAACGATAGCTTAGGTTGTTGAATATGTATAGGAGGATAGGGGGCCTGGGTTTTGGCTGGCACCAGGTTGCTAGGAAAATTTAGGATGTTGGCCTGGGTTCTGGTAAAAACCATGGCCTAGGCTAGCATTCAAATACTGCGCTTGTTGAGACGTCATCGACTGACTCCCGTAATAGGACGTTGAGGGCTGGGAAGGGATTGCTCCTGACGTTGTGTTCCAAAGGTTCTGGAAAGGGTTGCCCCTGCCGATCCGACGGGCATGGGTATTGAGCCTTGCCCAGGGTTCCATTGACCATGGAAGGGGTTGCCCTTGGTCGATATCCCTGATGAGGGAATTTATCTGTGCCAGGGATTCCAAGGTCCTTGAGAAGTGTGTGCCCCCTGTGCAGGAATAGTACCATGCGCAGGATTTTGTGATCCAAAACCAGAGTTGCCCCCGGCCGAGACGGCAGCTGACGAGAATGCGTTGTTACCAAACGTGTCGAACAAAGAGAACGACAAAGAACCCACCAGTGTGGTACTAGAAGAAGGTCCTTGACTACCTGCTCCGAACGAGTTGTAGTTCATGTTTGGCCAGGCAGGTTGCTAAGACGAACCGCCGAGCGAGGGGGACGATGGAGGTATATGACCCCCGTCGTAAGGGAAAGAGTTATAGGGAGCTGAGGTGCCCCCCATGGACCCTTGCAGAGGAGCGTTTGAGCGGCCTTCCCCCAGACCCATGGTTTGTAGGGTGGAGTCAGTGAGGACCGAGTTCATATCAAAACCAGGCATCCCATATGAAAACGGAGGGCTTGTCGCACTCTGCGTGAAAGGTACAGTGATCGCCGCCATAGACAGAATCAAACCATTGTCCGAGGTAGAGGTGGTTGAGACCATAGTGGCCCAGACCTGCGAAGGTGAGTTAGGAGGTGGAACACCCCCGGTAGTGGCAACTGTAGAGGGAGTATGAGGACTCCCTGATGAAGTAACAACATTTGCTTCCATCGCTACTTGCAGGACTATCTGATGCTTGTGATGCGTTACCCTTGGAGGGGCAAGCTGTATCAAAAGTGGTGCTGACAAGTCAATGATCGGAGGGTTGTACAGACAGAGAGCTTCCGCTCCATGTTCATAAATAGTCGGTTCCTCTGGATATGAGTGTTCTCCTCTCGGAGTTGGCTTGGGTACAGTTTCCTGTGTCTCGGTCACCTCAAATGACCCTTCCTGGTCAAGTCTTCGCCTTCGCAGTGGCGGTGGTGGCTCCAAGTTAACCGACAGCAGGCCCAAAAGCCTTCGTGACCGACGGAGCTCTTGATCTTCCACTGTGAGAAAATCAACGACACACTAAGGCTTTTTCTAACGCTGAAGACCAAAACACACACTAGAAAAATTCCTATGAGATATAGCAAGCAAACCACTATAACTAGTTAGAAGAACAGTTACACCAACCAACATTAGAGAAAATTATCGGTGCAAGTGCAACTCTAACACGGAACCACCCTCCGGGTATAGTTTGCAAAGTGTGGCCCAATGTCTGTCCTAGGTACCGCGGTATACCCCCACAGTCACTTGTGTAAGTCCCTAAAAAAAAGCAACTAGGTTGCCAGCTTGTGAACAATTACCAGGCGGGTATAGTCGACAGTCGGGTGCACTGCAATGAGTAGGGTATCAAGCCTGAAACTTATCGAGGGTATATAAAGCAAGTGTTCCAGAAGACAACTGAGGACCTCGAATGGATTCGAGACCCACAAAGCTTCGTGGCAAATGCAATCAACAGAATCCCAATATAAGTCCTCTATATGAGTTCCCCACTACGCGTGGTCCGACTTTGGAGGGGTTATCTTCGCTACCTTTCCGCACGCGACCTCGTCTTTAAACCCTGTGTTAGAGGGGGCTCTTGGATAATTTCCACATTACTGGAATTCTATACTCCCTAGCACAGACTCCTATGTTTGTTTTGTAGCCTTGAAGAGTTTCCTCTCCAACCTAAATCAAGGCTCTAGCCTAGTCTAGTTAATGGACCCTACAAACATAAAGTCTGATTAATTTTAATTTATCGTTAATTTTAAGTGGTTTATCTTAATTCAAAGGAACGAAAATGAAATTGGTGGTGTTTGTAAAGAGATGAAAGAGAAGAACAAAAGTTGGAAACAAAATTACTTCTTTTTTCAAAAGGTTTGCAAATTGAAAACTCTTTAACCAACTTTTCTAACTAACTTTCTTTCCAAGATATTTTAAAAGAAAAAAACCTAAAACTGAATTTCGCTCAACTACGAGCTACTTAAAGTCCTAAGTATTCAGTAAAGAACTTGAGAAAACACTCTTCTTCCTGATAAACAAAGACAACTAACCTAACTACTTAACCAAACAAGAAAATGATTTTTATTTTTATTTTTATTTTTTATGATTCAAAATAAGAAACTTGAAAATGAATTCTTTTCTTTTTTTCTAAAGAAAGTAAAAGAGAAAAGTGCAGACAAGGAAAGACCAAAGAAACTGTCTTCTGGTCTATTGCGGATTGCAGGGAGTCACTAAAGGAACCACAAAGGCCAGAATAGAAAAGACTCATAGACTCATCCAAAACCCTTTTAACGAAAAACACAAGCAATCTTGAAAGATAAAGAAACTGACGTCAAACCTAGACTTAAAGATTGTAACTACAGAGACCAAAACTAGATCAAGAAACCCCTGAGAAGTCAGACTTCAATCAGGGAAGAGGATGACTACCTCTTCTTTAAGAAAAAGGCTTCCTGACAAAGACATGCTATTGACACTTAAGCAGCCTGCGTATGTACGCGGGCTGTCCAAAGGTAGGGCGTGTATGTACGCGTTCAAACCCACTGTAGACTGCGTACATCTCTTTAACTTCCCCAAAAAATTAAAACTAATAGTCAAGTTGACCAGGCAGGGAGTACTGGTATGGAAGACCAGAATCCCTTGAAGACTCATCAACTTACAAAGAACTCAAAGAGGTAATTAAACCAATTAAAACACCCAAAAACATCGCCTAAAAACCTTAGAGGCTCCCCAGTATGGTCACCAATTCTTCTATAGTGGGAAAACCCCCCTATGGACTACACTAGGGTTCAATCGTGCATGCAGATCTAACCGTATAAAGCCTCCTACTTTTAACAACTATCCCAACAATACCCCACATTCATGTATAAAAGAAAAAGTATAAGGATCTGGTAGTCTTACCTTAAACTCTGCGTCCGATGTCGATCCTTTTGCGTTCGGTCGTTCCTCGATTGCAAGTCTCCTCCCAAGGCTGACCTGCATTCACCAAAAGACAAACAAGAAACTACGAACATGCATCTTATATATGAATTAGTGGGTTAGATGTCATAACAAAATGTAAATCAAACATGAAGATTGAACACATCATATGGCGAGACGGAAAAAGTACTTCTTTATATTAATCTCACAAAGTCACTTACAAAATGAGATCGACGACTGCTCCTCGAACCTGGTCTTGGGCTCCTCTTCACCAAGCTCCAACTGCTTCCGCGTATCCTTCTTCTCTCACACTTCTCTTTGGAGAATGGACATAGGCTTATGAATGAGGAAAAAGGCAAGAATAGGGAATTTTGGCTCAAAACTCACAATGTGGCTGCAAATTCTTGGGGCAAGGGGGGAAAGTGAAATGGGCGGAGTTTCACTTTAGCTATGTTTCTCCTTGGAATGAGACCCCAACATCTATTTTTATATGACAAAAGGATGGTTATTCGATTGGGTGACAGGCTATAAGTGGTGGATTAGTTGGGAAACTACCCAATAGCCCGTAATCTCAACGAATCCCTTGCAACTTTTTATTTTTTGCAACTTTTGAGGGTATACATAGGCTGTAATGGTGCATCTAGCGTATGTACGTGGGTAGTAGTGGTGCAGCGTGCGTACATCTTCAAAAATTGTGTTTTTAAGAAGAGTTGTTCAGTGTTGGCTTGGCAAAAATAGTAAGTAAGATGTCCTGATGCCAGGTGTGCATGTATAGTGAAATTTAGGGTTATAACAAAGTGCATGTGCTTTGGAACTCTTGATTGTCCTCATTTGATGAGATTATCTTACTCATGTGTGAAGTACTCAATGAAAACGTCTATTGTTGGCATTTTCCAAGCTGCTCCTGAAGTTATTCTCATTGTATGGAATGTGGAGACAAAGATTGCATACTCTGAACCCAATTTTGACAAAATGGCAAGGATCAATTGTTTGTGTTGCGTTGATTTGTCAATCTCGCATCCTTTTAGTTGAAGAAGTAGGGACTTGAACTTTGTGAAGAAGTCTTGGATATTCTCAAATTGCCAAGAGCAAAGGAGTTTAATTCAAACTCGAGCATGTGGCCATGCATCTCATCCTGTTTGCCAAAGAGACCTTCCAAGGTAGTCCAAACGTCGTTTGGAGTGTTGCAAGATTCAATATGAAACAATATTTCAGGAGAGATGGACATGTAAATGAGACCTAAAGTCTCATCCATGCGGGTGAAGTATTTGGATTTCTCGATTGTCGATGTAGGTTCAATTTCTGTTGCCATTATCATTCGGTATAAGCCTCTACATTTGAGTTGAAGTAGATTTTTTAGCTTCCACTGGAAATAATTATATCGCATAAGAAGAACTGACAGAGGATATTCCCTTTTTCTAACCACTTCAATCTTCTATACCTGCAAATGAGTGCTTATGCACCTTCTTCCTAGCAACCTATGGGCTCTAGCACCATGTAGAATTGGAGTGAAACATGCACAAATAATCTAGCTAGCAACAATTTACACAAAGATTGCAAAGTTGAGAGAGAGAGAGTGTTGCACTTCTTGAGCCCATGAAATAGGGACCCTAACTAGAATCCTCAATTTATCAATAGTACTGATCGAAAATATTTTAATTCCATGAAAATGATTAGTATTTCTGATGGAAAAGGAAATAATGTATATGATACCATAATTAGTCTAAAGGAAACAAGGCAGATGAAAAATGAAAAACTAACAAGAGTTTCCACTGATGGTGCTTCATCCATGGTTGGATGTGAAAATGGATTTGTCACATTGCTAAAGAATTATCTACAAAATCTTATTGGTACTCATTGCATTGCACACTGTGAAACACCTGCAACATTAGATGCTTCAAAGAAGATACCAAAATTTGTGTACATTGAGAAAATAACAAATAAATTATACTCATGGGTTGGAAATTCGACGAAGAGAAATAATGAGATCATTGCTTTACTAGAGATAATGGAATTATAATCCTTAGTAGTTCTTCAAATCCATGGGATTATATGGCTATCTAGGGGTCAAGTGGTTGAAAGACTTGTTACATTGATGCCAGTTATTTTGAGCCACTGGAAGAAAGAAAGAAAGAACTCATGGTATCACAAGGCAAGGATTTTCTCCATTCAATTTTGTTTGAATATGCTTGTTGATGTTTTGATGGAGTTGAATAATATAAACAAAAATTCCAAGAATATAATGTGGATGTCACTTTGCTTGGAAGAGATATTGACCATGCATTAAATACTCTTAAAAGATATTTACTTAGACCAGATTATTTTGTAGAAGGTGCAGTACATTCTACTAAATTCTTGAAAGACTCTAAAGATGGTTTCCTTGAGAATGTTGACAAAAAGGGGACTATCCATAGACATGATTTGTTGTATATTCCAATCCATGATGAGGAAATGTCACAACCAATGGCAACTTGCATTGATGGCTCCCTTGAGAGTTGTATACAACTTACAATAAATTATGTCCAAGCATTGGATGAGAGCTTCAATTCAAAATTTTCAGATCTTCATCTCTTTAATGTAGCAAGGTTGTTTAATGCTTGCTATTATCCATCAAATCTTTACGTGAGAGAAAATAATGCAAAAAATTGCCTTGAAAGTCTTTTTTCGCATTTGCAACATAAAACATGTAATGAAGGTGAAAATGTACCATTGTTTGATATTGCAGTGTGCAAAAGATGGCTATATGAATTTATTGACGTGGTTCATTTAAATGGAGAAAGATTCTTGATGAAAGATACATGGAAAGTATTTTTTCAAACAAAAGATTAACATTCAAGGTATCCAAATATGTTAAAATTATGGCAAGCAATGCTTGTCATATGAGCAAGCATTATTGCATGTGCACGAGGGTTTTCTAAACAAAATATGATCAAATATATAAGGAGAACAAGACTATCAATTAACACATTTTATCGATTAATGTGTGCATCATTAATAGGTCATGACATATTGGAGGTGGAGTGGCAATGCGTTTATGATATTTGGCATAATGCAAATGAACCAAGACTTTTGGACATGAGAGAATTATCAAATTATATATTTTTTCTATTTTGTATAAATTTTATAAACACATGTAATTTTTTTCACTTTTGTTGTCTTCTACTAAATATTTTAATTTCAACTATGTTTATTAGTGTGATATATGAAACTCTAATGTTCTTTGTATATTGATGGAATGTGGAATATAGGTACTATTATTTACATGGATGCAACAAGAAAGATTCTCTTCTTGCAACCTGAAAAATCAAGAGAATCAAAGGTATCATTTGAAAGGGTTTTCACATCTGATGTTGCTACAAGTTCATGGCATCTTTGCTATGATTTTAAGTTCTTATTTCAAACTCCATGTTCTTGACATATTGACCTGCATTTTTCTCTTGACATATTGGCATATTACTATAAGTTCATGGCATCTGTATTGTAATTTTGAGTACTTATTTCAAATTCTAAAAATTATGGTCAAATTGCGGCCTACTTGCCCTTAAGTATTGATATGATAACACATAATCTATGCTTACAATTCCTTTTGGTAGATTGAAATTAGGAAACAATTTTGATGAATAATATAATATACTTGTATAGTATCTTACTATAATTTATTCATATGAATATGCATATTTTCAACTGACATATAATTGAAATTGTGGTCTGAATGTTGGTTGTTAGAAGAGGTTTTACATATATTTAGTTTCTTTATTCCACTATGTTGGACCTGGTTTGTGCTTAATTTCCTACTTGTCTTTTTAGTTTATAGTATATCTCTTCAATACTTCTAGATATATAAAAAAATTGTTATTGTTGTTTTTTAACATTCTTTGTTATCATGAATATGGCGCACATGTTTTTTCAACCTCCATTTTGGAGACAATTAAAAAATGAGTTTCTCATGCAATTTTAGTTTCATTGTTCTTTAGATAACTATGCATATTCTAAGCTAAATCATCCATAGTGGTATACATAAGAATTTGTTTAGGTAGTAAAATACATTAGATCAGGCGAAATGTTGTGTCTAACTCTAAAATGAACTTTGAAATGTTCTACTATTGTGGTTGTTTTGTCTTTCCTCTCTTGTAGAGTATGTGAATTTGAAGGTTCAAAACTTTAACATAACTTCATTATTGAAGGGTAATTTTTTAATCAAAGCTTCATTATTGAAGGGTTGATTTCTCATCAAAACTTCTTTGTTAAAGGGAACAATTTCAAACATAACATTATTTGATGGGAAATATAGAGACCCATGATAACATAAAAAATAAAGATAAATTGTTTGATGGGTAAAAAGGAATACAAATTCCAACCTTAGTGGCCCTCCTACTAACATAATGGTTGATTGGTTGTAATATGAATATGTGCAAGTGCATATGTGTGAATAATAAAAATAATAATAAACAATGAGATACGTCGTGTTTGAAGTCTTGGAATAGTTTCTACAACTTTAAAATCTTCTCTCCTCTTGTGTGTTATCTTGCATTAATTGTGAAATTTGGTTCACAACCACATTTAGGTCCAACATACAAACATGTTGTGTGGGTGCATTTGTGTCAAACATAAATAATGGAATACATCGTCATGGAATAGTTTCTATGACTTTGAAATCTCATATCCTCGCCCCTACCCCTTTTAAAAAGAGATGTTAACCTCATGAAAAAATTAGACAAGCTTCTATCAAGCTAACAAAATATAATTCTACACCCGAATGAAGTGACGGTGGTAGGAGTCATGCCAACCACATGGCCAGAGGAACCACATACCTCAATATACCACCTGGGGTGACGAACGGTCTTATCTCCCATGCATATAGTTAATATGCATCAAACCACCATTAATTAGGTTCATCCCATTGGTTCGGTAAGGTTTAATGCTAGCCATCAGACGCGAAGGATTCACACAAACAAGAATTCAATATGGAAGGAATTTGACCCTGGTTGTACTTGACATTGGAATCATATGGCGATGACTACAACTCTCGATGGTCACCCTCCTTTGGAGACATGGGAAGGTGTATATGGCATGGCGTCTGATAATTTATGGTGGGGTAATGGCGATAATATTATAGAACAAGCTATAGTCTTGAGAATTGTTTGTAAAGGTCGAGAGGTTAAAGACGAGAACTTTTCCAATCGATTCCATGGCTCTCCTAGTTTGCAAAGCTTCTCTGGATCCCACAGTGGTCGACTCTCTCTAGTCTGGGAAAGCCCTCATCACCGTAGTGATGATTTCACTCTCCAGGAAGCAATTATGGTTCACGGAGGTCCAGTACGCAGGGGGAGGCTTCAACATAGAAGACTGCCTCTTCCTCGGGCAAAACAAGAAGCTATGGCAACAACAAAGATCTTCAATGCACATACCCCTCCTGAAACTCACACGGAATTGGAAATCATGGACGTGGATGTCTGTCTAGAGAGAGTTGCAACACCAGACATAGACATTAATGTCGAGCTCAGTGCTTGGTTACCAGAAACGGTCTCTTTGAGATCTTAGGAAACCAAATACTGTTGTACAATAGATATCTACTGACACACTAAGGCTCTCCTTGGCAAAGCAATCACAGATAGGCAAGTAGGTACCAACACAATTCCCCTCCAATTGGAATATCTCCAGTTGCAAATCAAAGCGGTGGATCAAAAGGTCTCCCTCCTAGAAGAAAAGATAGCAGGCTAAAATTTCAATGATCCAAGTGAAGGCATCCCCCATATTATAGAGGATAATGTCCCCTCTCCTCCAGTTTAATTTCCTCGTGTTCTGGTATTTAGTTTTGTTTATTTATCATATAGGCCAACACTAGTTACACTACCAGATAGTTGTAAATAGGCCTTATAGTTTTTTGGGTTGTCGTCTAAATATCAAAGACAACATATTTTTTGATGAACACAAGATAATCGGACTCAAGCAATAGTTCGTCTGTTGTTGGTCTGGTTTCCCAGGTGGCAGACCTGCAGGACACATGTATTTTTGCTAGTATTAATATAATATAGTCTTAGATAGCTAACAAAAAAAATATCTAATTCTAAGGCTCAACCCCCCTCTATAGTTTTCTACGAGTAATTCATATCCACATGAATATATACATAACCATATTTTTCAGATCGAGTGAATAAGAGGAATCCATGTACGATGACATGTGTATGTTTCATACTTCTTTTGTAGGTCTGGTGAAAGTATCTGTATCTCTAGTACTTGTTGCTACAATGCAATGCTCTTTTTCATTGTCAAGTCAACTTGTTATTGTTCTAGTGTCTTGGTACATCATTAGCATGAACCAACCTTCACATGATCTCACAATGATGTATGCCATTGTTGCAAGGTTTCTCTTGTCGTAATCATTTTCTAGTACTAGTAAAAAACATTTAAACAAGTTCTACAAGAATAAAAACTAGTGAACGAATTGAAACCCTTCTTAATGATTGGATCAATGAACCTCGCTTGGTTAGAAATGGTCCCCATTACACCTATACGTAAGCGAAGATACCTATTTTGGTTATAGATCGATGTGAACCACTTAACTTGGATAGCAAGATGGATTGCCTTAACAATTTGGAAAAAAATATTTGCCCCACTACACATGTGCTTTGTTTTCGCACCCAATATCTTACTTTTGTTTATTGGTGCTTTAAATTATGGATATATATTAATAAAAAGTTTAGGTTGTGTCATTGATTGCTCTATTGGATGTGTGTTAATATGAAAAATATTGGCTCGAATTCCAAGTGTACACAAGCAAATAGTTGACTTTGATACCAAGCCAATACAAGCAAACAATTATAGTTCTTATACTAAATCAAGGTAAGCACACATTGTGTAAATTAAAACAAAGCATAAGAGAAAGAGTACATGATTAAAGGGAGGAATCAACAAGATGCTTCCTCTGAACTTAAGTGTCAAGCATCCACCACCTATTAAGAGGTGGACAGAGTGTCACAATATATGGCTCATGCCATGTTTGGCCCAATTTAATATCCATAACAACCTTGCTATTTCGTAAAAATAAATATAGAACATTCTTAGGGGAAATTGAACTTTGGTGGGGGGAATATCCCTAACCCCTCTTAACCAACTAGTCAATCCCCTGGTAGTAATACAATAGAAAAATAATGTGACATATTGTGCATTAACCTCTATACATGCATTCTTTTAACCTAAACTATACCAATTTGGAACTTTAACATACTAGAATAGCACTACAACATAACTTTGGAGTTCATTGCACTTCCTTCATGCATAACCAATGCGCATTCTTCATCACACCCAATCCCTCACACATGACCAATGGTTTATCTTCAACACATCGATCTCTTTGCATTAGTGCTAACTCAATATCTAGATCAACAAACAATGAAATGTGCCACCTCAACAACAACTCAATAATGGACATCAACAACACACATCATAACATAGATGAGCAATGTAAATGATGGGTGATCAAAGCTACTTAGGTCAATTTGAGAAATGCATTGGTAATCAATCTATAACCAAGTCAATGCACAACTAAAGTTCACCTAGTGTTGGGGAATAAGGTAGTAATCATCCTCATTCATTTCACAGAAGGTAGAGTAGGGACCACCTCCATTAATGTTTTGATCTTTCATTATTGTATAAATGTGTACTATGTATACTTGTAAAATCTCTTAGACATTAGTGTGGATCTTTATTTTACACGAATTTACAAGATCAAGCTCCATAATCGCATCCCATGCATAATGAGAGCGCACAACATTATGACTTCTACCCAATTTTTTACTAGCTTGTATTGGCAATAGACTATACATATTGACCAATATTTTTATGTCTTTAGATTTGTACTTCATTATATGATTGTTCAATTGTTTTAGTGATGTATTGCTCAAATCATCAAGTAAATTTAAATGTTATTGTGTATTCACTTAATTGCAAGTATTGACATTTTAATGCTACTTCGTATTATGTTAAATTTTGCAACTATTAGTGTTGATCCTCACTTGAATAATTCTACATCCAATGTTCCATTATTAAATACTATTTATAGTAGTCATTGTCATGTTATTCTATCATTTATGGTAGTGTTATGTTTTAGTTCTATCCAAGTCATGTTATCTAATCATTCTGCACAAAATTGAAGCATAATGTGCCTCTGGGTGTTTGATCTCACTCAAATCTTAACCATTGGTATCAAAGCTTGGACGTTATATTCTATAGCTTCAACTATATTTGCATGTACTTATTATGGGATTGACAAATAAAATCAAAGTTGAAGGGTCATGTATACCAAAACTGAATACGGAAAACACGAGGTTGATCCAATTTTCCCTACATCCTAACACACTTAACACGTTTTGAAGTGATGTGTAAAACCAACTCCACTAGCTCTATTAGCGATGATGAAATCATTATGTAATCCATGATCAATGAAGCCCTTTAGAGATAGTGCAAGGACATCTATAACTAGTTTACATGACTCTTTAGAAGAAGAGTGATTCATGCCTAGAATAACTACTCAACACAAATCTTGTAGCAAACCCTTTGAGGGTTTCGCTACTTTTACATCTAAGCTATAAGAAATAAAAAAAAAGTTATGAAATAAGAAATACTATTCAATAATGAAAATTGAGAGATTACACACCATATACCCAAAGTAAGTGCTTAAAGATGCTCCAAGCTCTGTTTAATCTAAATACCCTAAAGGGAGGGCTCTGCCATACAAGAATCCTTAAGGAAGGATAAACTCCATGTATCCTCAATATGGGAGTAATACAAGAAAAATTCAAGATATGTCTTTCCTCGTACAATCAATAAATATTTATAGAGGAGGTCATTTTCTCTCATAGCTTCCAACCATGACTTGATACATTGAACATAGTATCAATTAAAGAAGATATGTCCCCACCTACTTCATTTCAAAGTTCTAACTATTGATAAACATCAAATACATATTGCATTATCATGACAATATATATGGGATACAGGTACATAATATGCCCCCCCTGAAATGCTTAGTCCTAGAAGCATAAGATGATACTAGGCATTATTTTTGTCTTAGATTTGTAGACAATTGGCATACTACTTGATTATCCAACCATCCATATGTGATCTTGATTGATGATGATGTGCAATGGCACCTTGTCCCATAATTGCTCAACTTTGATTCAAAGTATAGTCATAATTATTTCCTTTGCCTTTCTAAAAGTGTGGATTTTGATGTAGGCCGTGTTGTTGATAAGTGTCGTGTTCTCTTGATTATTTTCTTCTTGTGGCAGTGTGAAGGTTGATATGGCTCCATCAATCTTACCTATACTTTTCTAGTTCTTCAACTTCGTCTTCAACTTGTTTAGCCAATACATTATTTTCACTGGAAGGTTCATTATAAAGAGGAAGAACATCATAGACGAGGAGCTAAGAGATAATTTTTTCTTCTTTTAAATCCAATTCCTTTTTTTTTTTTTTCTATATTTTCTGCTTGCACAACCGAAGATTCCTTTTAGAAGCAAATTTCATCATCTTCAATTTCCCTTGTGTGTTGCTTATCATATGGAGAAAAATTTTGAGTGCACTTTCCTTCGCAGTCTTAACTTCTTTTTATACCATAATTTCTTTATTTTTCAAAGGGAAGCCAATTTTTTTATTTGGACGGTAAACCCCCAAAAAGTTGGCCCCACCCCATGCAATTATAGTTGCACGAGTGAGGTTGTTGGTACTAAACCAACTCAAAGTACATTAATTCCAACCAAAGTTGCTCACAAGGATATGGACGAGTACACAAACCAATATAGTCGACCCTATTTGACAAGGGCAGATCGAACCCAAATGCATGAAGGCTAGAACAATAGCCATAACCCAAAAAACCCATTCAAGGGAGGAGCACGCTCACTAAGATTTGAACCGAGGTCTTCATCACAACAACTACTCCAAGTTGTCAATATACTACAACTCGAAGAACATTCTTACACCATAATTTCATAAAACCATTTTATAAATTAAAGGAGAAAGTGCACAAAGATGATAAACAATTTGATCCAAGAATAACATCAATTCCTCCTATATGACAAATGCAAGATGTATTTATCCATGCCCAATTTGAAGTTTCCATATATTAACACCTTCTCATTGTTAACATTCAAATCCATGATGCTTCTTGAACATATTTATAATCTGTTACCAAATTAACATTTGTGTAGTTATATAAGTGCAATTTTGATCCATGGATACAACAATTTATTCCTTTCAAAGTTGTCCTTACACTTGAAACATGAAATAGTGATCTTTATTTTAAGTTACATTCTTCTTCAACTTCTTAACATTCTCCTTTTCATCCTGTTATCCCCTAGCCTAGGGATAACTAAGGAGATTATGTCTCGAGGCCCACAGGTCCTAGACATGGAGTACCGAGAGCCATATTGGCTTGAGCTTGGCCCCAGAGGGCCCATCTTTCCTCTTCAACGCCTCCATCTTATCAGCAACAACAACATCCATTCCATCGGCCTGGTCCTTCAGCAACAGTGGGTCTTTCTCCAAGAGGTAATGAGTCTGGGTATCATGGTATGTGTCACTATGATCTCAAAACATTTGAATATGTGCATTTAATTATTTTTGCTTCATGACGTGTGCTTAGACTTTATGCCTTTCCACTTGTCCATACATGGGGGGGGGGGGG
>ML795367.1:307767-325858 GCA_009831015.1 Picea engelmannii
GGGCTAAGAACAGTCCTCTCGACCCCATGAAATAGGGCCCAGATCTGAAGACTAGATCACAGTCCTCTTTGCTCAAGAAACTGAAGACAAAAAAACCCCTGCCTACTGCAAACAAAGAAACGTTTCCCTTTATCAGTGATTTCTAACGGTCATTCGTCCATGCCTCCACCGCTTTGGGGCTAGGCCATAGCCCGGTAAACTTTCTGATGAGGGACGTTTCTGCTAGAAGGAGGGCAAGAGAGCAAGGCTGCTCTGGAGTTAGCTTCAGAGAGGGGATCTCCTCCATCTTCTTAACAAACTTGGACGAGAGAGAAGGCTTGGGTTTGGGGCCTGCCGAATGAACTAACGCCTTGAATGCTTCCAATGGATCTTTTCCCTTCTCGGCATTTAGATCTGGGGCCATCTTAGCCGACCTCCTGCAAACAAGATCAAATCGTAAAGGATACCACTGTACCCACCCGCATGCAGACCCGTAGGCGGTCTCAGGCCTCACAGGGACCCTCTGAAGGTGCTGCCGTGGGATATGATCCGCGCCCTATAGACCCTGGTCACTGCTAGACGCGTCCCTGCAACCAAACAATACGCTGAAACACCAAAACCGCTTCTCCAAATCGCGAGCAAACGCTCAGGCAAAATGCTGCTACACCATTCCGCTGCCCTGGACCAGACTGCTACTCCAAAACGCGTGAAGAAGTTTGGGGACATCAATGGGTGCCGAACCCTGGGTGCTCGGCTACTGCAGATCGCTTCCTGCACTCGAATACCAGAGCGAGGCGGCTAGGGTTTGGGCCCTAGCCGCGATGACTCGTCTCGTCTCATCTTGTTCCAGAGGGTCGATAATAAAGGTGTTAATAGAATCAATATGTTTTTTTTAGTTTCCAAAGGTTTCTTTTGCTCTAAGGATTCTTTTACAAACTCCTCCCTTTCCAAATTGTCAAAGGATGCATCAATAAGCCTCAAATTTTGGAAAGGGGTGCAAGTTATTGGATCATGATATTCATGAAGTGAATCTTTCTCAAAATGTTCATCAAATGCTTTATCTTTTATGGGAGATGCAATGAGTACATCTTCTTCCTTTGGGAGGGCTGCTATGGTACACTTGACAAACATCTCAACCTATTCATTTTCAATACTAGGATCCCAATATTTGAGGAACAACCTCAAAAAATCAGTAAATGAATTAATTCGTCCTACAAGATCATCACAAAACCAATCATTCACCTAAAATTCCAAAGTACATATAAAATTATACATCCAAACATCCTCATAAATTATATGAGATTCATTGATGACCCTAATGAAATGCATACCATATGATAAGACAAACTTACGATTTCCGTGAAATAAACCGACAAGATCAAGTAAATCTTCATGGTAGCCTTTATGTGTAGCTCTTAGAATATTTGAACAAGTGGACCACACATCCAATCCCATGCTTCCACTGATTCCATAATTCAATTCTTCAAACCTTAGTGGAGTGGAGTCGCCAAGGTGAATTCTTAATCCCAACACAATGCTACTTGCTTCATCCTACAAGCAACAAGTCTTTTAAATTCTCTAAGGGAAAAAGGCTTCTTCTCTTCAATGGAGTCACCTGATAAGCTTCAAAATGTTTTTCAAACTGTCCAAATCTCATCAAATCTGAATCTCAATAATTATGAACTTGGGAAGTGGACCTTCTCCCCGTCATCAACGCCAAAATGTTACTGCTCAAAATCTAGCTAAGGGAAAGTCTTGCCTTGTGAAGGAGAGCTTGGGGAAACTAATATGCAAGCCACCAATCATCACCTCAATCGCCTTGTCTCTTCACTCTAAGGATAGGGTAACTAACCTAAGGCGGGTATTCATGGGGGTCAAACTAAGTCTGGTCGTTGAGTTGAGAAAGGGAACTTCAAGACCTGGTTCGATTGAGGGTTTGATAAGATCAATACTACGTTCTATCCAGGGTAAAACACATCTAAGTGTGAGTGAATAAAATTCCAAAGCATCAACGAGCTTATAAAATATTAGACTTAGAAAACAATGCTCATTCAAAGTGCTTGGAAACACAAAGTGTATTGCTTCAAACTAGAACAATATGAGTGCTAAAGTAATAAAAGAAACATATCATTCACCACAATCATCATCATCCAAAGATAACATGCCATAAACCAATGAACGACAATTTATTTTGACCAATGAAAGAGGGAATACTTATACTTAAAGTGCATTGATCGCTATGCAATAAAGTGCTCCAAAGTAGAGTAAAGATATCAATGTGAAACAAGAACATTTAGAGCATATACCATAGAACATTAATGTGTGTCAACATCCAACAAATGTAATCCAATGGGAAATGTTGTAATAAGGATATTAAATCGTGTGACAAGACAAAATGCCAAGCATGTACCAAAAACAATTATGTTTAATACTCAGATTGCAAAGGAAGTGATACCATAATGTTGTAATAACCTCCCTCAAATTATGTGACGAGGAGAACAAGTGAATGAATATGCTAACAACAATGATGCCTTGTCAAATTCAGATTGTAATCAAAGATAGACTTTGTATGTTTGTCATCAAAGTTATGTGCCCAAAACCATGGAAGTTTACTAGTCACCAGTCCACATTAAAGTGATAGCATTGTTGTGTCTCAAATCATAAAATTATGACATTCCACAATATATATTTGCACCAAAAATAGAGCTAAAGGAATATCACAAATGCTGGTCATAAAAGAAAATAATAGAATTGTGTAAACACAAAATGTAGCCAACAAGATTCACATTGTATTTAAACATCTACCATCAACAATCAATGAAGTAATAACTCTGTAGTCTAGACTATTATAAAACCTTAAACAATGGTCACCTAAAAATGATAATGTTAATAACTCTGCAGTCTAGACTATTATAAAACCCTTAAACAATGGTCACCTAAAAATGATAATGTTTTGGTGTTTAGTGAGGTCATTGGGCCTCCATTAGCATCAATTTGTCACTAAATATAGTCTAGAGCAAGGAAGTAACAAAACATTGCAGAGATAATGACGTAAACCATGAGAAATCCAACATTTATTGAAGCATGTATCTAGATTTGTAACCAGAGAAAGGGTCAAACAAAAATTAGCAAGAGACTAGATCATTCACCTCATTCTCTCACTGTTTCACTTAGTATGAATGCATAAACCATGCTAATGCTTCAACGTTGCAAAAATTATTTGGTTAATGAATCTAATTGAAGATCAAAGCCATATGTTCCAAGCACTTTGATTTAGGGCATCCTACAAAAATAATCAAATCAAGCATTTCAAGGGGTGTCTCAAGTATGTAAGGGTGGCACTTAGATCTAAAAACATTTTATATGCCAACACAAAAAGGTATTCCTTGAAGGGGAATTTAGCATGTATTAGATCTAATCATTAGACATAACATTGATTTTTTTTAGATCCAAGCAAACTAGACCAAAATATGAGACAAAATCAAACCCTAGATTGAAAAGTTAAAAAAAGAAGAGGACAAGACAAATTTTGGGCTTTTTTTGTGTGGTTGAAGAAGAAGAAAAGGCAGTGCCTTCAGAAGGGCTATGGGGTCACTACACAAGTCTAAGTGAGGCTTAGGGTTTTAATATGAGGTAAATTTGAAGGTACCTATAAAGGATGACCTATCAAGCATCACCTAGGGAAAATAAGGTTCTTCAAGGTTTGGATGGAGGATTCGATCCACTATAGAGTCTCTCCAAGTACTACTAAGGTGATCTCAAAGCATGGCCATTTGCAAGAGGGTAGAGCCCCTAGATGTCTTACCTCAATGCAATGAACAAAATCTTCAATGGTAAAAGGGACTTAAGGAAAGAAATCTATACCTTAGATTCCCCTCCAAGTGGAGAAATATGCACTTCTTTGACCTTGCAGGAACCCTATCCTCCGACAAACTTGAAAAAATAAACTATGCAAACCTTTGAACAATATCCTAAAAAATCACATAAAAATATATAGATACTCAAGAATTTATTTAGGCAATACTTCTCATTAATCTCCAATAATGAAAATGAGAGAGGTCTCCTCCTTTTATAGCCAAGGAGCCTCCTCAATACAATGAATAATACAATGTGATAGCTCAAAACCATGAGAAAAAACCACTGGCCCAAGTCAAAACCATAGGAAAAGTAAATCAAATGGGACAAATAACCCTCAAAATCCTCCAACACATGTTCTCCCTAAAAAATGGTCCAAATACAACAATAAAGGGCCACATGTGGGGACCAAAGGGTCTAGAAGAAATTTTCCTTGTCATAAAATGTGCCAATGTCCCAAAAGTGAGTGGAGAACAAGTCAAACATGGTCCAAAAACTAAAACAACCCTCCAACCAACTCCCAAGAGTTAGGAAGTGGAAAAAACAAGAAGTAACAACCTCCAATATGTGACATCACTTCACACATGTGGAATATCCAAGATAGATGATCCAGATTATTTTGAGCACGAAATGAGAGTGGAGATATAACAAGAAATATACCGAGATATTGCAAGAGATCCAGTAATATAGCATAGATATATCAGATATATATATAACAAGAGGCACATATATAAAATAATACACAATTTCTATTAATGAGTGAAATGCACAGAACTGTAAAATTACAGAGTGAAAGACTCGCTAGAATGGTGGCAACTTATCTCTGAGAAGAGATGTGATGGCTACGCTCATTCGCAAGAAGATGATTACAATGAGGCTTGAAAGGCCTTTTTAACATAAATGGAAAAAACCATAAACATCCAAAAACCTATCCCCCGAAAGATGAAAAGCCAAAAGGTTTGTGGCCCCAATGTGGAGATGAAGCGCCAAAAGTCATGTGGGCCCCGATGGGGTAAGTTGGTACAACAACTTCCCAGGGTCGTAACTTTTGCATATGATCTCCATTTTAGGCGCACGATAGCCCGTTGGAAAGGTTTATCCGAGGAATACATATTATTCCATAAAACCCTAACTTTGTTTACAATTTGACTGTGGCGAGCTCCAAAAACACTATTTAGGGAATCAAAACGACTCCAAAAGTATAGGACTCAAAAATCTAGGAGATAACTACCAGTGATAAAAACTGCATGTGAGCCAGTTGGAATAGGTGGGTGGTCATCGATATCCATCTGTATCAATAGAATCCAACATGTGATGGCATGTGTGATCTCATCAATAAGGGTGTTCCTCAAGTAAAGCACTATGTTCAATGCCACATCATCTAGTAGCAAAAATAATCATCTGTAATCACTCCAACAACCTGTAACCACCTCCTAGGAATCCTCACCCAGGAATCCTCAAATGCATCAATAAGCTCACACGTGTGGTTCAAGGAGGGAATAATAATGCATGTGTGTGAGTACAACATCCAACTGGCTAAGGAGACAAAATCTAAGTGGTTCATGTGGCAAGTGTGATGACATGGCATCCCTATCATGGCCTAATGCATTGTCATGGATCCCAATGCAGTGGCAAATATCCCAATGCGGTACATGGATCCCAATGTCTATATATATGATAAAAAATGAGCACATGGATCCAAAGGAAGCATCATGGATCCCAATGCAGTGTCACAGATATCGAGGCATGGTACATGGATCCCAATGCAAGGTACACACTTGGAGTGATGGATCTATCTTCTTAGCAAGCCATTAGGTGATACACACCTAGTGATATATGTTAACACAACATAACAATAAGGGTTAGTTTTAATATTTTCCTACGTTTTACCAAGGGGGAACAACATTAACCCTTATACATGTGACAAGTCCTAGGACAACAAGTATTTTCCAAGTCTCTAAGTGAAATATAGGTAATGTGATGAATAATTATGAAAAGGGGAAGGGAGAGAATTCATGTGATGACCCTGAAAATCATTTATATGCATAGGTCTTGTTATTTTCTTCATCTAGCTTTCATGGAGTAGGAATTTTTTTATACAATAGCCTTCAAGAGGGAGATTTTAGCATTGAGTTACCTATCCTTGGAACTATTTCTTACTACCCCTTTTTTCCTTTTTTTGTATGTGTTCATTTTATTGAACAAGTCCCTTTTTCTTTAGATATTCATAGAAAACCTAGAGACTAGGGGCATTGGCCTCATAGCGAGGTGGCATTGCTCAAGCTTTACATTTTTGGATTTATTTATTTTCATGTCTAGCCTTTTTTGGCTTTATTAATTCAAGATTTATTCATTAGACCTTTCTTTTAACATTTGATAAGTCATACATGATCAAGATATATATTTTTTGGATGGAATGAAGTGAAACAAGGAAAGTGGAAAGTGTTTAGCATGGTTAGAATGTGGAAAAGACTACCTTGGATAGTTACCCAGTAGTAAAAATTGACCCGAGAAATGACAACACTTCTAAAGGAAAAATACGGTCTCTTAAGGTACGATGAGGATAATAATACAACTATGAATATTATGAAGTGCCCAATTTCATTTTAGCGTTTACCATTTTCATGACTAACCAAGAAGTTAAAATCACAACCAAATGAACCACCAATACATGGAATATCGATATAGATCATAGTGAAACCGTAATGTACCATCCATAGTGCATCTGTTGTTTGAGAAGTGAGGGAGGAGGATGCGATATACCACAACTAAGCTAGCACAATCATATGTTTGATGGAGACAATGAGAAGGACTTTTTGAGTATGGAGAAGATAAGCAATATATCTCATGCAAACAACAACATGACACCCTTGTGAGGGTACCTATGAAGTTGTCACCCCTTGGGGGGTGTTACACCTCAAATTCTCTGCAATGTACCTACATTTTTTCACGAGATGTGACCACTTTAATGAGCCTAAAGTGTGATGGTTTCTTGTATGTGGCCATGATGGGATGATTTGATGTACATGTGTTGGTTAGTGGTTTCCTAGATCCCCTTAGTTGGATGGTCATGGCTTGTCATTTTAGTCCCCATTCTTAGGGATCTTGATTTTATTTCTCCGACCGACTATCCCTTAGAGGTGGTAACTCCCCCTAAGTCAGGAATTTATGTCTTGGGTAGGTACTGTTAGCATTGAAAGTCACACTTTGACTGCTAAAGTGTAAGCTCAACACACATCAGAATGTAAAAGATAACTTTGGTTTTGAATATGTGGATCAGCAAGATGGATAAATAAAGAGAGAGGGTTGCAAACTGTATATCAGTAGGCTACACCAATGGGCAATGGAGTCACAAACATCCTACTCATCGAATGCACAAAAGCTGCTCAACATAAAACAAGATTATATGCTGATAGGTGGAAGAATGAAGAAGGAAAACATAAGATAGAATGTTCATTAAACAGATATCCTCTCAATTTCATGAATCAACAAATACTTGAATATAAACAATGACTGATGGGCAGAATACAACATATCCTCTGCTGCTTAGGGATCCATAAATCATTGACAACCTTTGATGCTCAAATCTGCAATATATTCAAATAAGAAGAAATATAAACAAAAGGGTTACAATCTGAAATCACAGCTCTCATGAGTCTCCAATAACAGTAATGCATACAATCATAAAATGCCCAGAGGCTTACAAATGAACACACACAAGAAAATTGCCTGCTCCTACTCTCTCTAGCCTCTCTTGGCTCATGAATCCTCCTTCTCCAAGAGATATCTCCTTTATTAAATAGAAAATAACATCCAAATAACCTTAGGAGGTCGAATCCCATCTCCTCCATTGGATTCTAAGCCTTGGAGATAGGTGGCAACAATCAAAGAGACAAAAATCCAACAAATTGCTAATTTTCAGGAATTTATTGGAAGTCATTAATAAATTATTTCCACCTCATTGCATGAGGCCTTTGATGGAGATAAATCCTAGGTGAAGGTGTCCCTTGAAATATAAATGATCCTTGAGAATCCTTTCGAATCCTCCTTGACAGGTGGCAACCTCCCAACAAGGCGAATATCAAAACCCTGACCGCTACAGGAAATTCGGTAGCGCTGTTGTGCAGATTCGGTAGCGCCACTTCTATGTATAATATCTCTCAAAACATAACACATTTTGAAAAAATGAGAGAGGTTTTTGTTATTTGGAATTTTATGAACAAAATTTTCCTCCAGTTTTAAAAAATACCTTCTCAATTGTTCACAATCCAAGTTTTAATTTAGTGACTCAAAACTGGTAAAATAACTCTACACAATTCGTTTTCTGCCAGAATTTAGGTAGCGAATTTAGGCAGTGCCTGCCTGTGTGTCTACGTGTGATTGGGTAGCGCAAATCCATGAGTGATTTTGATGCTTGAACTTGGAAATTGGGCATAACCCAATATAATTTCAATTTTCCCCAAAATAAATAAATATCCCATAACAATTGTATTCATTTGCCAAAATGAATAATGAAGGATTTATGCAACGCTGAGGCATAAACCAATCTTCTGCTAACAAGTACGTGGGAATTCAGAGTGGATCTACTAGGATACATGATTTACGGGGCCCTAGATATTCTCTTATTCTCTTGCTATGCAAAAGGTGCGTATTCTTTGTATGAGTAGTCACACCCATGGTTCAACACACTTATTTTTCCCCGCATGGACCCTTTCTTTCTTATGTATGTACCATAGTTTGGTCATGGGTCCTTGGAGATTATTATGCACATGATTATCCAGTTTCACATTTATCTTTCACATTTCTCGAGGCAGTGTCTTGGATTTTGAGGCATATCATGTTTCTCGATGCATTGGTCACACTCTCTGAGGCATGGATGAGATATTTACATCCACGTGGACACCCTCTACAATTTCCATGTGTCATATGCTAGAACACCCCCCTCCTTTGGAACTTTATAAGGTGTTTTCGCTCACTAAAGAGGGCTGACCTCACCTAGGACACTTTATGACATTCGTGGGGTTATTTTGAGTACACTTGATGCTGTGGATGTCACTTAAGTGATGTGTCACCTTGAAGATATGACTTGGAACTCACTTAAGGTGATTTTATGATGTTGAGATGTCTTCTACATAATTTCAAGGTTAACCCACTTTTTGATGTCACTCTTGTTTTTGGGGGTTTTATGACCCTTTTTGACTTGGAGGGTCACTCCCATGCTTCATGGAGGTGCCTTTACCTTAGGTATGGACATGGTCATGCTTTGGAGACACATTTAAAGGATTTAAGGACATTATTTTTTGAGGTCAGTTTCCACACTTCCATGAAAACGTTCCACTTAAAGGAGAGAAACATTAGAGATTTACTTGGTTGGGAGGCTACCCCACCTTGTTTTTAGGCCTCCACATCACCCTTTTCTTGAAATGTTGGGCTTGGAGAGAAAATAGGCCCCATTTTTTGTAGGATCCTCCTCTTTTATGAGGGTTTCTAGCACGTAAAGCATATTTTCATTGTATTTTAACTTAGTCTCAGTTGATAGTGAGAGGGCGGGTGAATGAGTATCAAGTAAAATTCAACACCTTTTAAGATTTAACTTTGCAATCAAATAAATGCATTCCAATATACAATAAAGAGAAGAAGAAGAAATACACAATGCACAACATATTTACATGGAAATCCACAAAATGTTTTCTTATATAATAACAAGATTACATTCATAGGAAGCTACAACTTCCAATATTCTCCAGCTCCAATTGGAAGGAGGATTCAAAACCCTAGTTTACAGGCTCCAACTTGAAGGAAGCTACAACTCCCTAGATTCTCCAGCTCCAACTAGAAGGAGGCTCCAACTTGAAGGAAGTTACAACTCCCTAGATTCTCTAGCTCCAACTAGAAGGAGGCTCCAACTTGAAGGAAGCTACAACTCCCTAGATTATCTAGTTCCCACTAGAAGAAGGCTCCAACTTAAAGGAAGCTACAAATCCCTAGATTCTCTAGCTCCAACTAGAAGGAGGCTCCAACCCCCTTTCCTTGCCCCTTCCTTCAACCCTAAAAAATGTATATAAAAGAATCAACTTGTCACTGTCACTGTCTCTGTCTCTGTCACTATCATTGATACATCATTATCATCTAATTGGGTCCACATAGAAATAATTGGTCCACATGGGTCCACACATAAACCCCAACAACCACATAGAACCTAGTGCAAATAATTAAGCTTCCATACTATAGCGATCCCATAGCAATGATCAAAACATCACCATAAGACTAGAAAATACCCTTCATAAGAGCTCCTTATCCTCCCAATTCCTTCACTACCGAACTTGTGCTAAGAGATCCCACACTTAGATACACTAAAAATACAAAAATCCCTCCTGTATTTATAGTAGTTCTGTCCCTATTTTCTGCCCGACCTGGCAAAATTGTCCTCAATTTTCTGGTTGGATTGTTGGACGAAAAAATTCATATCTCCTCATTCCTAGGGAGTTAGAGGGACTTCAATATACCGTTGGAAAGGTATCGAAATAATATTTCCAACCATATAACTTGTGATTCCATTTGATTTATTTATGTAGGGTAAAAAGTTTCTCAAAGATAGGGTATCCAAATTAACCACAAATAATACTTTCAACAATCTCCATCTTGCAATCCTTATCTTGGACATCTGTAGGATTCTTCACTTGAGTTTAGGGGATTCTTCACTTGGTTTTAGGGCTTCTTCAAAGCGTCTTCATGTGAGGGCCATGATTAAAGCTATGCCATAAGAGGACCACTTTGGAGACTCCATAGGCTTCTTCATGCTGATCAATGACTAACTTTGACATCAATCACAACACGATTCAACAATCTCCCCCTTTGTCATTGATGGCAACACTTACACTCCCCTTGTCATCATGCTCATGATATTTCTCTGCCCCTTTGACATCAATGTCAAAGGGTAACTGTTCTCTTTGGGGATACTCCCCCTGAACTCATGGCTCTCAATAGTACTTCACCTTCCTTCCTTGTTATATTCCTTAGAGCTCTTTTATGTGACTTCAATCCTCTTTCTCTCCTCTTTGTCTAGGATGTATATGTTATTTGGTCTTCTTTTTGTTATTGCAACCAATCTTCCTGAGTCTTCTTCATTGATTTAACATCTTCGTGAATCCAACATAAGATTGTATCCCCGATCACACATTTTACTGAAACTAAGGAGATTATGCTTCAAATCTTCAACTAGTAAGACATTTGTTGCCTTTACATTTTCACTTCTAAGAATCAATGTACCTTTTCCAAGTATTTTGACAGAGGAGTCATTTCCAAATGCAACACTGCCATTTTTCCTTTTCTTTAGGCTAATGAATTTTTTTTGGTCTCCAGTCATGTGTGTTGAGAACCCACTGTCTATGTACCATTCATCTTCTTTATTTTTAGCAAGCAGTGCTAATCGACACTCTTCCTTGTTTGGGTTCTCTTTCCTTTTCCATATTGTAGTTGGTTTTATGATAGGAGCATATTCTTTCATATCTCTGCAATCTCATGCTTTGTGACCAAGATTATTACATTTGTAGCATACAATGTTCTGATCCATCTGTGGATCAAATGGATTGTAATTTCTGTTGACAAATCCATGAGCATTTCCAGATCTACTATTTACATGATTGTTCTTTGGATATCCATAATCATTTATGTTTCTCTTATAGTTGGTTCTTGCATTGATTTTACAATGAACTGCTTTATGTCCAAAGTTTCTGCAAGTATAACAATGACTAAGAAAAATATTCTCATACCTGGTAGAAAAGGACCTTCTTGGTGTCTCACCCCTTCAGAATTCCGATCTTCATTTCTAGTTGAAGGTGTCATGTTCCTGTTGTTCTTCAACTCCTGTTTGTTTTTTGATTCCACTTCTTAGGGCATTTGCATAGTTTCTATAATTTCCTTCATCTTCCCTGTCTGTTTTATCTGTGTTTGTTGTCTTCAAACTATTGTCATACCCAAGTCCTTTCTTATCGGTAAGTGATCTTTGATTGCTAATAATTTCATCTAACTTTTCAATACTTCTTTCAAATTTCTTCAACTTTTCTGTTGTCAACATCAACTCTTTTCTTATGTGATCCAATTTTTCTTTCAATTTCTCATAATCTCCAGTCTTCTTATCTAACTGCTCCTTCAAGTTGTGATTTGTCTTTTCAAGCTCATAATTCTCTTCTTCACAATTTTTCAATTCGCCTTTTAACTCTCTATTTTTCTTTCTGAGCTTGATATTTTCTTCTTCAGCATGCTTCAAATTTTCAAGATTCTCTTCATCTTCCTGTTCATTTTATGTGATGTATTTGCTTCCCCAGAAAGATTCCATGTTTGTTTCTTTTGTCTCTGCATCATACTCTTCTTCATAATTGATTTCATCTGTTTCATAATTCTCGTGGTCATCATTATGAGTTTCTTGAGTTATGAAGAGAACTTCGCTTACATCCCTTTATTCTCCATCACTTTCATCTCAAGAATTGTTTTCCTCCTTGGAGTAAAGACTCTTTTTGTTGTGGAAGCTTTTCTTTTATTCAAAAGGACATTTCTTAGCATAGTGTCCTATTCTACCAAAATTGAAGCATTTAAAAGGTAACTTACCTTTTTATTTGTCGGTTCCCCTCTTGAGCTTCCTTACAAAATGTTCTTCTTCTTCATTCGATTCATCGCCTGATCTTTCTTCTACCACATGTTCTTTGTTCCTTGTTTTTTTTGTGGCTTTAAAAGTTACTTCTGCATTTGGCTGTTCATTTTCTGTGCCTGTTCTCATTTCATATGCTATGAGGGTCCCATGTAGTTCATCCATTCTCATTTTGGTCATATCTCTAGCTTCTTTAATGGCCAGGACCTTGGCATGATATCTTAAAGGAAACGATCTCAACACTTTCTGTACAACCAAGGATTCTTTGACTTCTTCTCCTAATTCTCTGATGGAATTGACAACTTCATCTACTTTGAGTAAATAGGTCACAATGTCTTTTTTTTCATTCATTTTCATATCTTCAAACTGTGCTCCGTGTCGTTGAAGCTTGACTTGCTTGAATTTCGGATCACGTTCATAAATATTTTGAAGTTTATCCCAAACCTCTTTAGTTGTGCTACAACCCATCACCTTGATGTAAACAATTGGTGTCAATCCACTTATGATAACATGCCTAGCCTCTGAATTACAAATCATTAATTTCTTCTCATCTGGATCGGTTGGAGTATTATTTGGAACTTTATAGCCATTGACAACTGAGAGCCAAATATCCACTCCTAAAGCTATCAAGTAGGTTTGCATTTTGTTGCTCCAATATGCGTAATTGTTTCCATCAAATGGTGGAATCCCATTTGGAATGTGGTCTTCCATTTTTTCTCACGATCTTCCTTCCAGTGATTAGATTATTCTGAAGGTAACCTGCTATAATAACAATTGTTGATACCGAGAGAGGGGGGTGAATCAATATCAAGTACAATTTAACACCTTTTAAACTTTAACTTTTCAATCAAATAAATGCATTCCAATATACAGTAAAGAGTAGAAGAATAAATACACAATGAACAACAGATTTACGTGGAAATCCACATAATGTTTTTCTTATATAATAACAAGATTACATTGATAGAAAAATGCAACTTCCAGGATTATCTAGCTCCAACTAGAAGGAGGCTTCAACCCCCTAGTTTACAGACTCCAACCTAAAGGAAGATACAACTCCCTAGATTCTCCAACTCCAACGAGAAGGAGGCTCCAACCCCCTTTCCTTTCCCCTTCCTTCCACCCTCAAATATGTATATAAAAGTATCAACCTATCACTCTCACTATCACTGTCTATGTCACTATCATTGATACATCATCATCATTGAAGTGGGTCCACATAGAAATCCTAGGTCCACATGGGTCCACACATAAACCCCAACAACCACATAGAACCCCATGAAAATAATCAAGCTTCTGTTCTATAGCGAACCCATAGAAATGATCAAAATATCACCATAAGACTATAAAAAATCCTTCATAAGAGATCCTTATCCTCCTAGTTCCTTCGCTACCAAACTTGTGCTAAGAGATCCCACACTTGGAAACACTATAAATGTGAAAATACCTCATGTATTTATAGTAGTTTTGTCCCTATTTTTAGTTTCTGGGCCGACCTGGCTGAATTGTCAATTTTTTGGCTGGGTTGTCGGACGAAAATATTCATATCTCCTCATTCTTAGGGAGTTAGAGGGAATTCCATATACTGTTGGAAAAGTCTTGGAGTAATATTTTCAACCATGTAACTTGTGCTTCCATTTGAGTTAGTTATGTAGGGTAAAAATTCCATCAAATATAGGGTAATCAAATTCACCACAAATAATACTTTCAACAATCTCCATCTTTCAATCTTTATCTTGGACATCTGTTGACTTCTTCACTTGACTTTAGGGGATTCTTCACTTGGTTTTAAGGATTCTTCAAAGAGTCTTCCCATGAGGGGCATGCTTAAATCTACGCTATAAGGGGACCACTTTGGAGACTCCATAGGCTTCTTCATGTTGATCAATGACTGACTTTGACATCAATGACAACACTATTCAACAGTCTCCAAGTTATGTGGATGACAAGTCACTTTTATTTTATTTTCTTAGCCGATATTTAGGGAAAAAATAATGGGAAGGAATCGAGATTATCATCTATAAATATAGTCCCTCCTCTCATTTCAAATTGTTGTGAATTATTGGAGATCATTACTGAAGCCATTAATAGAATATCTTTACTTGGTGTCAATTATTGGAGCTCTTTCTTTCTTGGTTATTCTTCTTGGTATTTTTTCTAAGACTATTGTGAATGTTCAATATTCTACATAAACTAACAAGATCGATTCATTGAAGAGTTATCAACTACTTGAAGGGAGGACATATAGGGTTTAAATCTCTTCCATCTTCTCTAAATCAATTTGGCAAGTGCTTTTCTCTTGTCTTGATTAGTTATATGCTCCTTGACAAGGGTTTTAAGTATTCTTTTCAAGTCTTTTGTTGATCTTGTAGGTGAAGGATGTTCCCTTGGGGAAACCCTTCTTATGGGGCCCTGGTTTCATGGTTTTTCTTGATTAGACAAGAGACTACAAACCTTGAGGCCCTAGTCTCTCATTCTAATACATAATCGTTGATAACCAATTCTTAGAACACCATACTTCTTGACCCCATAAGCCCTAAGTGGAGACAAGGCATTGAACTTAACTCCAACAACCAACCATTACAACCCTAAAAATTCAATCCTTTTATTTTCATGTCATATAAATACAAAAATACAAAAAAGATATTAAAGATAAACCATCAAAAACATTTGTTTCATTGTCTAGAGTAAAGCTAATGGTTTACTTTTGTTTTCTAGGCATTTTCATTCATGGGTTTATGTTTCATTGTTAATTTCTAACCCTAAGAAGGAAAATTGGTCCGATTGGTATTGTGATTCAAGGTTATATTTAACGTTTTGTGGCTGATTTAAGGTGTTTACTAATTCTGGAAATTAAATTACAACAATAAAAATCAGAATTGGTGAAACCCTAAAGTTAGGGTTTAACCCTAAAAGGTGAAATATAACCCTACTCTAGCTTATATTTCACTTGTGGATTGTTTATAAAAAATATCTAACACTTTATTATGGTGAAATTCATCTCCTAAGTGGTTCATTGTTGTTATATTTCATTTTGGAGATTTTTGGTGAAACACTAGGGGGATTCACCTCCTTTATTTGCAAGTTTGTGTTATTTTCGCGGTTATAATTCATCTGTACTTGAAATTAATAATTTATTGACTATTTTTTCATAGTTTATTCATTTCCCTAGCTAAATTACCCAAGGTTCATCATTCTGAGTGCTTGTAGGCACTCTTGGGGTGTTTTTCCTCACCCCAAATATGCATTTTCTACATTTTTTCATATATCAGATTCCGAAATTATTGGATAGCAGAAATCTAATCCAATTTACATAATACAATCAAGGTCCCGTTATCTCAATTTTGTGGGATAACTAAGGATCTTATGTCTCGAGGCCCTCGGGTTGCAAATATGGAGTGCCAAGAGACTACATGAATAGCAGTATCCTTTTGCACAGATGGAGACCCTTCTCACCACCATACAGGTCATGATTTGCAGGATGCCATCCACCACACCCGCTGGCTTCTAGAATGGAATAGTCCTTTCTCCATGAGGTACAAGTTAGGTATTATGGTGAGTGTCATTTCAATATTTGAGGGATTTGAGTATGTTGTATCTTAGACTGCTTTATATTTCATGACATATGCTTAGACATTATGCCTTTTTCCCTAATTCACCTTGGTGGTTGACATTGTTCCCTAGTAAGTGGTCTTACTTGGGGATGGGTTTGCTACTAGGAACTCCCTTGAAGAGCCATCGTACCGTTCCCAACCATACTTACCACTTTCCATCACTATTTCCACCCATTTCCTTATCTCTTGGGATTTTAGGGTGTATTGACCCAAGACGGGGTTGTCCTTCATTATATGGGAAGAAGGGGCTGAAGGCCCAGAGGGATTGTTGTTGGGTAAAAGATAAAAGCCTATGTATAAACCTTCAATATGCTTCACCCAAGGATCACCTAAGAAAGCGATGAAAGACTTATCTTTGAGAAAAGGGGGACCCATAATAAATATGATTATGAATGCTTGAAATGTTAGTTGGAGGATAGGAGGTATCATCACAAGCCAACCTATCATGTTCATGGATATCTAGTGGTATGACATTACCATCATCTGGTCACCAAGCCAAGTTAATGGCTCTCAGTTGCATGGTTGAGAGAAAGGGGGTCTCATCACGAGCCAACCTTCTCATTTCCGCTAGGTATTTGTGGGTGACACTGTCATTATCTGGACACCATGCCAAGGCAATGGCCTTCAAATTGTCCTTAAATTATGAAAGAAACAAAGAATGACAAAACGATGGGCTTGGAAAAAGCGCATTGCAAACGAAGGTACCACACAACCTCTACAAATGCATCCATGAATAAGACACTACAACCCCTTGTATTTCATGAACCCCATGCCCATTGAGTCTCGACCCTTAACCACATCACCCACTTTACATAGCTTACAAAGGGATCTCTTGGAAACTCTCCTCAACCTAGGGCAAGGTCTACCCAATGGGACACCTCTTCAACCCTCCCATATCCAAGCTTGACAAGTCACATAATGTCTTTGAGCACTTAATTGTTTGAAATGGTAATATTTGATGCACATGATTAGGTGGATCATTTATTGACTTGATTTACTTATCATGACATTTTGACTTGATATACTTGGAGGACGTGCTTATATGTCTTTGCAACACCTATTTGGTGGACAATTTTGGAAGAACAAGCCTAGCTTGAGCTTCCTTGGGGCTGGAAGCCCACAGGTTGGATGCCATAGGTCTACATGCTGGATCACAGAGACAAAGTTTGGGAGACCTAGAAGATGATGTGCAGGACCTATCCCAACCCTCATATTCCAAATGATTTGCTTAGGAGAGGCAAAACATCACCTTTTTAGGCTTGATGTCATCCTTGGGGGCTAGGGTTTGGTGGTGAGACATGGACAAGTGGACGTCTTGGTGAAAGAAGGCTTCGATCATAAGGAATAGGACGTGGATTGAACACAAGTGGCCTTTTGAGGCCTAGTCATGCTACCATAACTCCAACGACTTGGTCAAAGAGTTAAAAGGTTCCCTAAAAGGGAGACGTCACATCCATTTTAGGGTTTTATTTGTGCAAAATTGAAATTAGATTGAATTTTTAAATATTATCTTTGTAAAGGGGCAAGATTAGGGTTGTTGACCCCTAGTCTTGTGGTTTACCCTAATATTATGTGGACAAACTATCTTATTGACATTTTGTATAAATAAGAGATCATAAGATCTCATTTGAATCATCATAACTCTCACATTTGGAGAAGTCTTTGGCTGAAATTTTCACTACACTTGGAGTATTTTGTCTCTCGTGCTATGGAATGATGTCTTTTGGTTATGGTTAATGATGATGATGATGATGCCCTATATCTTGGAGGTGAATTCTAGCTCACTGTGGAGGCTTACTTTGGCATGTTAAAGGCTTTTCTTGGATTGGTATGGTTCTTTACTTTGTCATTTTCATTGGAAATTCAAGTTAAAGTTGTTTTGGCCAAGGCTATATAGGGAGTATAAGGATATACACCCCTATCCTAGTTTCCACCATAATTATCAAGCTTCTAAAGTTATTTGCAAGGGTTTTATTGAGGAAGTAAGAGGATTTAC
>ML795367.1:329303-372968 GCA_009831015.1 Picea engelmannii
GGTGCTCCTTGATATGAAGTACCAATTAGACTTCACACCATTTGGGACAGGAGTCACATCCATATTCTAACCCGACAACCATTATTGGTATTAGGGGGGTAATGAGTGGTTGGTGGAATGAAGAAATGCAGTGTGTGCAAGTATGAGCTATACTAAATGCATGAAATCAAATATAATATAACCTATCCTAGATAGGAGAAACGAATATATTAAATGAATAGATATTAATCTAACCAATCCCTTCATATAACCCCTACACAGATAAATGTTATAAGGACAAAGACTAATAACATATATACGTAAACAAATATATGCACATAAAAAGTCTATTGCAATAACTCATTCATGCCTATCGATTGATCATTACAGAACATTAATAATAGAAAAGAAAAGATACTGTAAAAGACTCAACATTCACGTAAGACAAGTCTACAAATGAATAATGTAACCTTACAACATTTCACAATAACTAGAAGTTCACTGGAAGCATTTCACAATAAATAATAACTAGAAAACATTGTTTCCTCTCAATCCAAATGGCCTTGAGGGCTTCTTGCTATTATTATTTCCAAAAAATAGTTCTCCAAAATTACAGAATGAAAGATCCCCTTCTAAGTGGATACTCTTTGGATTATATAGTTGAATTTGGTAACTGTTTCTTGGGGATTCTTGAATTCCCAAGTAACAACTACAAACTCTTGATCTTCCTTATTCCGTTTCTTTCTACTTTACAAAAATAAAACTAAAATTTACAAATTCGAATTTATTTCATGATTCCCCTTTGTCATTATCTCTAATATATGCTTCCCACACTTCATGATAATATGAAATTGATATTATTGTACTAAACATCAAATATTATAATGTAACTTAATCGGTTGTTGAGTTTTGGGATATGATTTTCATGTCCCTTTTTAGGGTGGCCAAGAAAGATTGAATTAGACTTTGAGGTTTTTCTAGTTTTATTAGATGTTCATCCATCGGGGCACTGGTTACATTCTATAGGATTCCGATAACTATTTTTTTGGAGTGCATGGACTCCTCTATCTCCACCTTTATTTGTTCATCTAGCTTGGGTTGACCCAACTTGCCAATTTGGGGAAAATGACATTTGATGGACATAGTAATTGCTGCCCCGTGGAGCCTTGTGCATATACCAAGGGAATTCTTCAAATCCCTTTCCAAATTTTATCCTATATTTTGACAATTGGAAAGGGTGACACAGTTCAATTCACTTTCATAGCCAATCATTCTTGGGAGGAATTCAGAGGCATCCATGTTTTCCTCTGTTCATTTCTTTATCTCGTCCAAGCCTCCTCTTATCCCAACAAACTAAATATTTTTGGTCTTGGTTTTGTCTAGTTGTGCTAGGATTTGAGAGGCCTTGTTTTGAAACTCCTGCGCTCCACTATACATTTCTTTGGCCAAGTTATGGAGTTATTTTCTTACCTCTTGGACACTTATCCCAAACTCTTGGATGTTAGTTCTTTTACCCTGGTACAATTGTACCTCTTCTTCTAGTGTCCCGACTCTTTCTTTATACTCTTCAATCTTCTACATCATATTCTTTAGATTTTTCTCATATGCTTGAGTAAATTCCACACCAATAAAAGTGATGGCCAAGGGATCATTCTTGATATTTTTGACCATGTCTTTTTCTGTGGTGATTGAAAGTGGAGTTACTCTAGGAACAAACAATCTTCTGATGCTCTTTTGAACTATCTTGCTCAAATTTTTGTCAATTTTGAAGGAGTTCATATTTTCTAATTTCCGTGCCTTGGATGGTGTAAAGTCACTTAGTTCCAATTCTATTAATGGAAAGTGTCCTCTAGTTTGAGGTGTGTCTGATAACGTTCTCGCCATGTCGGTATCCATTGGATCTGTGCCTTGTGCTTCTTCTTGTTCTCTTCTTATTTTCACTTCATTTCCTCTTTCTCTCTCTTTCTTGTTCCTAGAGATATCTTTATTTCTCCCTTTTCGCTTCCTCCTTTCTTTTCCGTTCTACTACTACTATTTCTTCTTCCTTTCTTTTATGCTCAACTACTGCTTCTTATTATTTTATTTTCTACTCAACTGTTGTTGCTTCTCTTGCCTCTCTTCTCTTTTGTTCTGCCTCAACCTTCGACTTATTTTCTGCTTCTATTTTCTTTTTTCTTTTCTTCTTCTGTAGACTTGGATGTCTTCTTGTAGTATATCTTGCCTTTTCTCTAGGAATTGCCTCCCCTCCTAAAAATCACTTCGTTATATTTTCTTTCTCTTATGTGAATTTATTCTTCTTCCCGGGCTTCAGACTCGTAACTCCACTTATACTTGCAAGTCTGGCAGTGTCTATTGATGACTCTCAAGGGGTTGTACCTATAGAATATTTCTTCACCAAAGTGGAAGGTGGCTATGGTGTCAGCCTCAATCTGAGCCTCCTTCACATATTTGAAGGAATAATCACCAAACCAAAAAGGGTTAGTGATAGCCATATCGTATTTTGTTTTGTTTAGGCCAGTACCTACCCCATGTACTAGAGTTTGTTAAGTTATTTCCTGTAAAACAAGTTTTTCAAGAATGAACTTGGGGAGTAGGTGAGGGGATTTGGTGGAACCATATAATCTGATGTATGTGCCATATTCCATTATGTACCAATCCCCTAACCTTCCTACTACAAACAATTATTTATCATGCATACAAGGAGTAGGGGTGCATAATAATACTTGAAACAAAGGGATAAGAAATTTGTTGCAGATATGATGGTATCTTGAGAAATACTTGTGCTCCCAGAGGACTTTACAGTAGACGTGGATGTGGAGATATCCCAACTTCCAAACCCAACCCATCTCTAGGTAAGCATGGATCATGCACATTACATCTAGAAAATAAGAAGCCATACAAAAACTAGGGTGATTTCTTGGAGCCATGTGTTTTGTTGCTAATATGGAATCTGCGAGTGTAGAGAATAAAATATCAATTCAGTTAAATATGATCCAATAGTGGTGATGAAGTGAATTCATGACACCCTAAATTTGTTAGTGTCAAGTTCTCCATACAATTAGCATAGCATTGCTACCACATATTGGTAGGGGGGACTGAGTAGATTAGTTAGGGTTTCATTCGATGCCCTCCTCTTGAATTTCTTGATTTTCTTGCATAGAACCAACCAATTCTTCATAATATCTCTGGGTTTATAAGAGAATTCCTTCACCCATCCTTCATCTAATGAAATCTCTTCCATAGGAAATTGATAACATGATGTGAGCACTGGTGGCTCGAAGAAAGAAACGAGTTTTCCTTCTGCGTTGATTAACTTCCTGTTGTCTATATGTGTATGTTTGATGATCCAGGTTATGGCCTCAATGCAGGGGAATATTTTTTATTGAACAACTATTTTGCATAATATGGAACCTCTGATGGCTTGATATACAACAAGGTATGGAACCCTTTTTCCAATTATGGGAAGGTTTGGTTGGTAAACATATGATACATCTCTCCCTAGTGGAATTAAGATATCTATTTCTTCCTCTTCCTCTTCTTTCCCCGATGAGACCTCAATAACAAGGTACCTACCAACTTTCCTTCTATATGTAGACATGACCGACCCTATGGAAAACCCATGTTATCACAACATAAAAATATTTTGGTTAGCACATGTAAAACCAAGTAAGGAAGATAAAATGTATAATAATTCTTAAATGAAATCCTTATCTATAAACCCCTAACATAGTGGCCATAATTAAAATCGCCAGATGAGGAGTTTGAGGCCTTAACATATAAAACCCTAGTTATTATCCTCGAATCTAAGAATGGGAGCCGAAACCTGTCCAACGAGTAGTGATTCCCTAGCTGTGAGCTCCAAAGAGTGTTGGTCGTAATTTAACAGTGGGGAAGTAACAATTTTAGAGTGTAGGTGATTCCTTTATGACAAAAAATGAGAGATGGTCATGCGGGGAAAGGAGAAATTAAAACTTAACATGTGTATTGGCTCGAAACCCTCCCACACTATCAATGTTTTAAAAAGAAATGGGCACGAGGTAGGTTGATTGGTGAAGGGAAAGAGAAAATATAAAAGTATCTTTGTGAAAAGGATAGGGAGGAATCTCTTGCAAGTAGCTATAATGGTTAGGAAATAAACAAAAAGTTAGAAATGAGGTTTTGAACCTTAGCGCAGGCCTTTAATGGGACAAGGTTAATAATTATGGGACAAGTTCTTTCCTTATGTGGTTTTATCCTTCCCCTCTATTTTGTGGTTTCACCTTGAAGGATTTCCATTTTCCCTTATTTATTAAGCAAAACGAGGTTCAAACTATTAGGGATGTGGTTTTGATGCATACTTTTTAACCACGTGGGAGATGGTTTAAATGAGGTTGTGTATGGGTGATAACGTGGGTGCTCTTATGCTCTTGGTGAATCCTAGAGAACATAATCCTTTGGTGTTGAAACAATATGGAATGATGTTTGAACATGGTTTCGGGGGTTTAAAATGAAGTTTGGTTGCAAAAATCGATAAAACGAAATCATACGAGCAATTCAAGTTATGCCACGTCACCCTTAGACATGCATGTTTAAGGTCATGGGTCCTATCTTATCGCCAAGTGAAAGAATTTTCTTTGCTGGTGTATCGACAAGAGATGTATATCTTTCGTTGATATATTGGCAAAGAAGAAATTTCTTGTAACACCAATGTATCAACGAGACAATAGAATCATTCACCAACACATTGGTGCAAAGGGGAGATCTCAAACTGTTGACGTATCCAGGTGAAGGGGAGATCTCGAACTATCGATGTATCAACACAAAGGGGAGATATCAAAATGCCAATGTACTAGTGATAGGATAAAATCCCAAAGCTCCTACATATCGATGAGAGAAGTGAATATTTTTCTGATGTATCGAAAAGAAGAAAATATGATGGAGCGTTGGTGTATCGACGAGGGAAGAAAATACTTCGTCATTGTGTCGAAAAATAAAGAAGATGTCTCACCGACATATCAACAAAGATAAAATATGATGGAGAGTTGAAATATCAGTGAAGTAAACAAATGTCCCATCGATGTATCCATGTAGGGAGGAAATCTCAAAGAACCACTGCATCAACGTGGAATGTGAATGTTGAGTCGACACACCCCTTGTTGTCGAGTGATGAAAATATTCCATCGACACGCTGCGTATCAGTGGGAAATGAGGATCTTATTCCGACACATAGTGTATTGGCAAGCAATGAAAATATTCACTTCGATATTCAGTTAAGTCTGGAGGAAAGGGAAAAATGTAGTGGAGAGCTTGAAGCAAGTTTACAAGTGTAAAGCATTGAGATTTGATAGAAAATGGGCTCTAAAGTTCAAGGAAACAAAGATATGGGAGCCCCACAATTATTTCACTTAGATAAAATGTTGTTAAAATAAAAGTGAAGAATTTTTTTGGGGAGGGGTTTTTTCTAGCACAACAATTGGTGACACACTGGGCGAAGTCATGAATCTCTACATCAGATGTTATTAAGATAAAACTCGTTCTAGATTTTTTTTTTGTTTACTTCAAGTAGTATAAAGAAAAAGTTTTAGTAGCTCCCACTAATCTTTGATGTTTGAGAGAAGACAAGAAATAATTTATACCCAGTCTAAACAAGTTTCTAATCACATTCCAAAAGAATTTAAACACAACTTCATTTCCTTGAGCTTAGCTATCCCAAGAGGTAGGTGCAATGTCACAAGGAAATCATATAGGAGGAGTGTTGACATTTCGGGCCAATTGTTACATATCTCTGGTGTTTCTCCTCTTCCAAAAAGAATCCATAGCCTTGACATAGTCACCTCAACATTGCATTCCTTGCTCTGTTGCCAATGACAATCCACAGCTTCAACGAAGATACCTACATGTCTCACATGATATGAAATTCTTTTCCCAAGCCTTTACCTTTGAACATGTTTTCCTCGTTTCTTTTGTTGTTAGAGGGAGGTGGATGGGGATTTCATTTTTCCTTTAAAGTCATGCGAGATGATACCTATTTGTGATATTTTATTGGATATGCTTGTATATAGATAATCTACTTCATTATGCAATGTGTTAACGCTCTATAATTTGCCCAAGGCTGCGGAGGCAGTCACAGAGGCAACATCAAACCACTTGGAGTCTTGGGTCTAGCCCTCCAAGACTCAGAGAGGGATCTCTCTATATGATTTAGCTTGGTTTGGAATAGGATATTAGGCTAGTTGTGAGGGATTCAGGTTTTTAGTTTTTAAATGGTTGGATTGGGACAACAAGGAGGACCATAGGGCAAATGGGGTTTGCGCTTAAATATATTACTCACTCTCAGATCTAGACAAATCTCCTACATAGGGAAAGGTAGTGGAAATATTGGATTGAATTAAGTTTTAATGGTGTTGATTGAGGAAGAAATAGGGGAGGAAAAACCAAGCAAAGGAGCAGTTAAGAATTCCAAAACTAAGCTTTAGAAGAGAAACATAAAGATTACCAAAAGATCAGATGCAAAGTATTTCACCAATAAATTTTGCTCTATTAGTATCCTTTGATAATAATAATTTGAAAACAAATGGTATGATAACTGGAAGAAAACACTTAACATAAAAGAGGAACGCCACCAACACTTCGACACAAGAATCCTGTCAAAAGCTTGCTTATTTCTGATCGATCATTTAAAGATTACAGAAAATCCTCCTGGAAAAACACAACCCACAAACTAGCAAAAGAAAACACACCCCACAGGTTGAAAACCCCCCCACTTTCCTCAGCAAATACAATAATATATCTCTTTTTACCCTCACCTCGAATCACTCAGATCAAATTCGAAATACAAAGAACCCCCCAGAAAAAGACAAATGTCCTCTATCTAAACATAAAATCGGGAGTGTTACAACCAAATCCCTCAAATTAGGATTTAGCTCTTTGATGAGTTTTACAATAAGAAACAACTATCTTCCAGTGTGAAAAATATGAGAATCATCCCTAAATCCGACTAGGAGTCGTGAGAGATGATCTGGCAGTGTGTAACAAAAATCTAGGCGAGATTCATGCGATTCTGGTTGTCTCCGTCGAGTGTCTTGTGAAATGGTATGTTGCTGGAGATATCTTCCATATGATGTACCGATGGCGGGTTCTATGATCTCATACATCCACCACGATAAGGAAGAAAAACACTGAGATAAAGGTGAAAAATGCGTGGAACCTGATTCTTCTCTAACTGATAATTCCGTTCCACCCCAGGGGGGCTGATCAACTGCTCGTTCAATGGAAAACCAGAGTTGTTACTTGCGCGTTTAATGGAGTAAACAACTGAATCTTCTAACTGCCAGACGTCTCCCGGGTTGAATCGCTGAATGATGTTTGCATGCAGGCACGATAGGTGATGGAGATCTTCATGCAAAAACCAGAAGAAATGACAAGTGGTACTTATACAACGTTTTCCTGCGTGTGTGTCATTTTTATTTCTGGGATTTTATCCACATGCGTCCCACAAACAAATTTTATGATGTTATATACGACGTTGCATCCTGATGAGCCGGAGACTATGATGATGGGGCTTGGTGCTTGTGTGTTGGGTTTTGACTTGAATGTGGTGTTGCGTATGCTCTGCCAACTGCTGTGATGTAGGTGTAGTGCGTTGGAGCTTGGTATTCTCCTTCATCAACGTCTTGTTCCTGTTGGTGAAAACTCTGTGGCTTCTCACAGTAGGTGAAACACCCTGCTTGTTTGAAGAAGTCAACCACCTCAGGATGGGCCTCAAGGTACCAGGTACCATCCAATTCTGTTCTCAGGGCTGGTCCCGCCTTCTTCATTTGCTCAAGCTTGATTAGCGCTTGTTCCTGCAAATTGACACGTCTTCGGACTAGGGGAGACAACCCACACAAAATTAGGAGGAAAAACGGATCTGAGGCGAGTTAATTGGCATAGGAATAGCAATGACTTGGGCTTTTGTAAGATGGAGGTGACAAATGGAGTCTTAACAGAGCATAACAAAAAACTCGGGCTTCTATATGATACAACTGAGGATAACAAAAGACTCGGGTTTGATTCCTAAATCAAAGGAATTTCAAATGATTAATTGAATGGGAAATCATTATGGTGATATTCCTTGGAAATGGATTTATGAAAGACACGTGAAGATTTAAACATTTAGGCAGAACTAAAACAAACATAAAATCCTGTGTATGCAGAGTTTTAATGCGAAATGGTATGTGGAGTCTTAATAGGTACCATATCGCATCAAATCTAGATTAGGAGTAATCATACCATCTTTCCATCATCAATTTGCTTAACTTTCGGCGGTTAACATTCCATCATTACGCCAATTGACATCTGGATCGTGCGAAAATGTGGGCTCTGACCTTTCAAAGCTTACGTATTTTTGGTGGTTAATCGAACTTTGTTTTTCTCTATTAACCACTGAAAGCGAAGGCTTTCGGTGGCTAATGAACGCCTACGGGTTCACCTAAGCCACTGAAACCTGTAATTTCCTCTTTTTGAAAAGAAAATCAAATGCAATGTTTATTTTGAACTTATTTACAAACAATAGGCTTTCAAACAAGCCTATAAAAATTTAAAAATAATTTTTTCAAATACTTCTTATCACCTAAAATGGCAAAACTTGACTGTGCTATTTTAGGAGATAACAACTAAGTTGAGAACTGTTGCGATAAAAGCTGAGACGTGTTGAGAGTTTTCTGCCACCTTCACATTTTCACTATGCACCACGAGCCATCTGTGTTATGCCTGAAATAGATATCATTCAGAATACTGATTTTCCCTATAAGTTATATGGTCCTAACATAGGCTCCACCTGGGGATGGTAGCTCCTTGGGAGGTGTCAAGAATCCGTAGAACTATGAATTTCGCAGACCAGCTAATCATTGGGCTGTCCCCAAACTGTAAACTGAAAATAAAACTATGAAAAACTGAACTGAAAGAAGTGCTTATCCTGTTGAGCTTATTGGCACATTCCTACCTACCCTACTTTGCTAACAGTTACTGCTCAATCAGGTAATGAAAAAGTGCCAATGAAGCCAACCCAACAGTTGATCCCATGATTGGGATTCCTCATCATGCTTGATAAAAATCAAAACTGAAATATGTAATGGCAACTGGTGATGGCTCGGGTCCTTGCAGAAAAAACATGATTGAACAGTTATACTGAAGAGGAGCTCCATATATTTTGCCACCGGGGCAATAAAGATATGATCTATTTGTTGATTCTCCAGGTATTCATTTAGCATTTTAACATGGATAAGTTTTCCATTCGTATCCTCAATATTAGACCATGATTGCAACTGTTCAATTTCATACTTATGCTTGCAAACAAAATATTCATCAATCAGAAAATCGAAAGACAATACAATATCTTTTGGTTTTGGAGACATAATATTCTCATAAAACTGTTTTGGATGTTGGAAACTGTAGGAATGAATCTGAGTTTTCAAGAGCTCAATATCCTTTTCAAGTCTTTCAGTAAACAACTCGAGAACACAAATTTTAATTTCATGAGAAAATTTTCTCGATTTCCAACAATGAAACACGATTGTTAACGAAACTTCATCAATTTGAAAATCTGCTAACTCATCCCTGAATTCTTTTATAGCTTCACAAAATATAGGATTTTCCACATACCCTGTCATCTTGAATCATCATCAATGTTCTAAGATCTGGATCCGTTGGCAGTGAAGTCGCTTGTGAACTTTGAAGCTCAGGATCTTGAACAATGGAGTCGTTAGGTGAATGGTACAACCTTCCTGTGTTTGGCTTCTGTTCACCATCGGAAGTCAAATCTGAACTTGAAGTGTACTACTAGAGAAGTTTCCCAGTGGATTCGCCATTATGTTAACACTCTGTAATTTGCCCAAGGCTGCAGAGGCAGTCATAGAGGCAACATCAAACCACTTGGAGTCTTGGGTCTAGCCCTCCAAGACTCAGAGAGGGCTCTCTCTATATGATTTAGCTTGGTTTGGAATAGGATATTAGTCTAGTTGTGAGGAATTCGGGTTTTTAGTTTTTAAATGGTTGGATTGGGACAACAAGGAGGACCATTGGGAAAATGGGGTCTGCGTTTAAATATATTACTCACTCCCAGATCTAGACAAATCTCCTACACAGGGAAAGGTAGTGGAAATGTTGGATTGAATTAAGTTTTAATGGTGTTGATTGAGGAAGAAATAGGGGAGGAAAAACCAAGCAAAGGAGCAGTTAAGAATTCCAAAACTGAGCTTTAGAAGAGAAACATAAGGATTACCAAAAGATCAGATGCAGAGTATTTCACCAATCAATTCTGCTCTATTACTATCCTTTGATAATAAGAATTTGAAAAAAAATGGTATGATAACTGGAAGAAAACACTTAACATAGAAGAGGAACACCACCAACACTTCGACACAAGAATCCTGTCAAAAGCTTGCTTATTTCTGATCGATCATTTAAAGATTACAGAAAATCCTCCTAGAAAAACACAGCCCATGGGCCAACAAAAGAAAACACATCCCACAGGTCGACCCCCCCCCCACTTTCCTCAGCAAATACAATAATATATCTCTTTTTACCCTTACCTCGAATCACTCAGATCAAATTCGAAATACAAAGAACCCCCCAGAAAAATACAAATGTCCTCTATCTAAACATAAAATTGGGAGCGTTACAACCAAATCCCTCAAATTAGGATTTAGCTCTTTGATGAGTTTTACAATAAGAAACAACTATCTTACAGTGTGAAAAAGATGAGAATCATCCCTAAATTCGACTAGGAGTCGTGAGAGATGATCTGGCAGTGTGTAACAGAAATCTGGGCGAGATTCATGCGATTCTGGTTGTCTCCGTCGAGTGTCTTGTGAAATGGTATGCTGCTGGAGATATCTTCCAGATGATGTACTGATGGCGGGTTCTATGATCTCATACATCCACCACATCATGTCAACCTCGGGCAAAGCGCCACGATAAGGAATAAAAATGCTGAGATAAAGGTGAAAAATGCGTGGAACCTGATTCTTCTCTAACTGATAATTCCGCTCCACCCCCAGGGGCGCTGATCAACTGCTCGTTCAATGGCGAACCAAAGTTGTTACCTGTGCGTTTAATGGAGTAAACAACTGAATCTTCTGACTGCCAGACGTCTCCTGGGTTGAATCGCTGAATGATGTCTGCATACAGGCACGATAGGTGACGAAGATCTTCATGCAAAAACTGGAAGAAACAACAAGTGGTACTTATACAACGTTTTCCTGCGTGTGTGTCATTTTTATTCCTGGGATTTTATCCACATGCGTCCCACAAACAAATTTTATGATGTTATATACGACGTTGCATCCTGATGAGCTGGAGACTATGATGATGGGGCTTGGTGCTTGTGCGTTGGGTTTTGACTTGAATGTGGTGTTGCGTATGCTCTGCCAACTGCTATGATGTAGGTGTAGTGCGCTGGGGCTAGAGTGTTGGAGATTGGTATTCTCCTTCATCAACATCTTGTTCCTGTTGGTGAAAACTCTGTGGCTTCTCACAGTAGGTGAAACACCCTACTTGTTTGAAGAAGTCAGCCACCTCGGGATGGGCCTCAAGGTACCAGGTACCATCCAATTCTGTTCTCAGGGTTGGTCCCTCCTTCTTCATTTGCTTGAGCTTGATTAGGGCATGTTCCTGCAAATTGACACTTCTTCGGACTAGGGGAGACAACCCACACAAAATTAGGAGGAAAAATGGATCTGAGGCGAGTTAATTGGCATAGGAATAACAATGACTTGGGCTTCTGTAAGATGGAGGTGACAAATGGAGTCTTAACAGAGCATAACAGAAAAATCGGGCTTCTATATGATACATCTAAGGATAACAGAAGACTCGGGTTTGATTCCTAAATCAAAGGAATTTCAAATGATTAATTGAATGGGAAATCATTATGGTGATATTCCTTGGAAATGGATTTATGAAAGACACGTGAAGATTTAAACAGTTAGGCGGAACCAAAACAAACATAAAATCCTGTGTATGCAGAGTTTTAATGCGAAATGGTACGTGGAGTCTTAACAGGTACCATATCGCATCAAATCTAGATTAGGAGTAATCATACCATCTTTCCATCATCAATTTGCTTAACTTTCGGCGGTTAACATTCCATCATTACGCCAATTGACATCTGGATCGTGCGAAAATGCGGGCTCTGACCTTTCCAAGCTTATGTCTTTTCCGTGGTTAATCGAACTTTGTTTTTCTCTATTACATCGAAAGCGAAGGATTTCAGTGGCTAATGAACGCCTACGGGTTCGCCTAAGCCACCGAAACCTGTAATTTCCTCTTTTTGAAAAGAAAATCAAATGCAATGTTTATTTTGAACTTATTTACAAACAATAGGCTTTCAAACAAGCCTATAAAAATTTAAAAATAAAATTTTCAAATACTTCCTATCACCTAAAATGGAAAAACTTGACTGTGCTATTTTAGGAGATAATAACTAAGATGAGAACTGTTGCGATAAAAGCTGAGACATGTTGAGAGTTTTCTGCCACCTTCACATTTTCACTATGCACCACGAGCCATCTGTGTTATGCCTGAAATAGATATAAGTCAGAATACTGATTTTCCCTATAAGTTATAGGGTCCTAACACAATGTGCCTTGAGATAATCCATATGCTTCCTGATCTAAACATCAACCCTTTAGTTAAGTGTGAGTGCATAGGTCTCTTTGAATGTGAAAAATCACCTATCCTTGACCAAGATCTAAGATGTTAATGCTCATCTATTTATTTAGCAATGTTCCTATACAAAGTCTCTTGAGTGCTAGATTGAGGTAATCATAGTAGCATGGGAGGAACTGGTGTCTTTTCTCAATGTTAGAAGAAAATTTCCATAACCTTGAGCCATTTTATGCCATATCATTCTAAGAAATGGATGTCAACAACAACGATCTATTTTTGAAGAGAAGTAAGCAAGCGGGTATGGGATAGAAAAATCTTAAAAATGGTGCTCAAAAGAAAACTTGAATCAACCAAACAAAAGGCAAAAAGTAAGACAAAGAAGAATATAAAGGAAAGCTAAGTAACCTAGAAAAGCAAGAAATGAGGAGGAGAACCCATTATTTATGTACAAGGCAATTATCTCAGGACAACTAATTGTTATAGCAATATTTGCCTCACTATTTCTATCTTGCACAAAGGGCCTTTTTCCATTTCCCTATGCAGACTTTTCATCCATTTGTGATGAATCCAGAGCTAAAAATATACATTTTCCCACATACACACTCCCTAACTGCTATGCAAGATGTGTATACACTTGTTGCTCCATTGCAACTCGTGTATATCGGGATTTGTGCTAGAAAATACAAAGTGAGGTCGGGTTTCCATGTCACGAAAGAAGATCTCTGATCCTTTGCCTTCCATATACTGGAAAAGTTCTGACTTGGCCCTTCAGTTGCATTCTGGAGGCTATAAGAGCACAATTTTGAACTATGGAAAAGAGGGAGAAAGCATTCAACTTTGAGAGCAAAGTTTCTCTGGAGAAATTACTTCATATTGAGTCTGCATCCCTTTGTCCCTCAAGTCTGAACAAAGTGTTCAACCCCCGAGTTCTTCCCTTATTGTTGAGAGGACCTCTTTGCCTCTTTCTCACGAGCTTTCCTTTGGTGGAGGATTGAAGTGGTGGAGACCCAGTTGGAAGGAACTTGGTTTCTTGGTTTCGAACCGTGCCGACACGGAAGTCTGTAATGTTGGCGCTTCTGTTGATCAATTATTAATAGAAATACTCCTTTCTCGTCCTATTGGTATCTCGCAAATATATGATTATTATCCATGGTCGTGTTTGCAATGTATATTAATGGATTATGCTATCTGATGTGCTAACTCCTTTTATATCATCACTATATACTTGCTTCACTTGTTTGTTGAGAACTTCTTGCAGGTATAAAGCTTTGGGTTAAAGTGCTCAATGATGGAACATCATCAAACGTTGGATCAAGGTAGGCCTCTTTCTTGTATTGCACATTAGTCTATATAGCATGTGTTGGAATTGAGTTAATTTCTGCAGTCACATCTGTCTGTTGTGGTTTACCCTTGGCCATAGAGAGTTTTTCCCTTGTAACAGAAATGGTGACTCCACCGGGGAGAGATCTTCCTTCTAAGGGTTGAAGTACTTTTTCTTCTTACATTGCTCTTTTTCCTTTGTGTTTCTTGTCGTATCACTGCTTGACAGATCCTGTTCACTCTGAGTCTAAGTTTTCAACCTTTTACCCTTGCTTGGCCTTGTTTTAAAGCATATACACCCTTTTTTCCTTGACAGTCGCATATACACGCTTGTTGTCTCACTGCAAGAAGCGTATATATTCTCTGTTCTCCTGAACAGTCGCGTATACCACTTCCCCTTGCTTGTTTGCTTGGTTGAGTGACTGCTAGGTAGGATTTAAAGATTGCTGAGCCTTCTTAGGTCTCTGTAGTGTCTGTTGAGATTATCTGGGATGACAGGAAGCCTGTTTTTGGAGTTGAATTTTTGGGCATAGTCTTTTTCTTTGTTTTCTATTTTTTATTTGTCCTTGGCTTCTGGGCTGTTTGATTGGATGCCTTGTATTTTGCTTGAAGTTACTGCTTTTATACACAGTAGAATTCATATGTCAAGTTGCTTATCAATCCATGCATTTTCTTTTTAGAATATTGAAAATACAAAAAATAGGCATTTTGCATTGGTTGGCATTTCTGTCTTGGAATCTTTATCATTAGCTTAGCGCATTTAGTGAAAGATTGCATTTTACTTATGAATTGCAGAGTTGAAATTGAAGACTGCATTGTTCTTATTTAGCATATCATTCATTGAAAAGTTAAAGATAGACTTTGCATTATATCTGTATTTATATTCTTGCAGATTCATAACACCATGAGTTTCAATTCCATACCTTTTTGAGTAACCACAACCAATAAAATTTACGCTTTAAACTAAAATTGATTAGTCACGATTTTATTTTTAGGGTGCACAAACTAGCTTAGGATTTAATGCCTTGGAATAGGATTTTGTGAGTAAACTTCTCCAAGGAAATTAAATCAACATATGTGTCTGAGACAGGGAGTTGAGAATTCCATTGTATAATCGGTAAGATCAGGAGGCTCCACTCACACCAAAGTTAATCACGAGGTCGCGTGAAGTTAGTTGAAGGGATAACCCCTGGATACTCACCTAGCGTTAGAGATATTTTTGTGGATTTATTCGTATTTGGGGATATTGCTAGTTCCCATACCTCTGTGAGAGGCGATGCTTTCAAGGTTTCGGGCTTTGCTACCCTGCCCAGACAGTGATCCAGACTTACAACTGCTCGCCTGTGCATCAGTTATATAGTGGTTTATTAGTTGCTTGACTTAGGTATCTTATAGGTTACTTGTAGGGGTTATTCTGCTTGTACCCTGAGTCAGATAAGGGTTAGACAACACACAACCTTTATGGAGGATTACCTCTCCGGGGGGATCTGAATGATTGGTTGTTAAGCCCACGAGGGCCCTTATAACTGATTTTGTTACCTCCAAACTTTAGCGGGGAGTCTCAGGTCCCTCTTGGACGAGACATACCTTCTTTAGCGAGGGAGGCCACTCAACCACTTTAGCCTATTTGCATGCATATTGGTCGTTTGACTTTTTGGTGTGCTCTTTGATTATTAGTTGATCTTAGGATTTCGTGCTGAGTCTTTGTTATCATGGATAGTGGAGTCCCTTTTGCTCCCTCGTTTATCACTACCCCCCCCATGACGTTCATGGGGGCAAATCCGTCCGCTTTTTATAATCGTACACACAATTATGGTACTCAATCAATGCCTTGGGTCTCTAATCATTTTTCTCATGGTATGTCTGATATGTCTTCGCACTTGCCATCCTCTGTCTCGCCTCTGTATGCGAATACAAGTTTTGGTTCTGGGGGCATGATGCCTCCTTCTTATCCCTTTCCGTTTGGTGGGAGTCATATCCTTCAAACAACTCTTACGGTAGGAGGTTGGAATATTCCTTCCTACAGATCCACTATGCGAGAGGTAAGTGCCCAACTATGCAATCATTCTACTTATTACATTCTGTCCACCTATCCTTCTTCCGCCATGTCAGTTCCTATGAACACTTTTCCTATTGCTAACCTCCATCTGTCCTCTGGTGTTTCATTCGGGGGAAGTTATTCTTGTAGTATGGGCAACGCCCTTCACGAAGTTCCTTCATCTGGGGGAAACATATATCCTCGCATGAGTAACCCTTATCATGTCTCTTCCTTTTCACAAGCGGATTCCTCAGTGTTTATGCCCTTACAACCCTTTATGAATCAATATGGAGGAGGATACTATCCTGTTGGGCAGGGACAAGGTGTAAACCAAGATCCTTCTTGGCCTACAATTTCTCAAAATCAATCTTTCCATGCACCTTGGACTCAAATGCCACAATTCACTACCGCCACAAGTCCAGTCACTCCTAGTCATACTGGAAATCCATCTCCCACCTTTGCTAGTCATGTTGGAGATTGGTCGACAACCTCTGCAAGTCATGTTGAAGACCTGCAACCAGCCACTACAAGTCATGCTGGGGGCACAAGTCCAATCACTACGTGTCATACTGGCATTATATCACCAACCTCTGCTAATTATGTTGGAGATTGGTCGACAACCTCTGCAAGTTATGTTGAAGACCTGCAACCAGCCATTGCAAGTCATGCTGGGGGCACATGTCGGGTCACTGCTAGTCACACTGCACATACATCACCAACTTCTGCTAGTCATGTTGGGGATCCATCACCAACCTCTGATAGTCATGTTGGAGATTTTCTACTAGCCTCTGCAAGTCATGCTGGAAGCATGTCACTAGCCACAGACAGTCATGCTAGGGGAATTCATATGATTGAGAAGCCCAGACGTCTCAGACGTAAGCCTCAATTCCTTTGCAGGACTTGTGAAGGAATTCACCTTACTCGTTTGTGTCCTGTTATTGCTAGGATACCAGAAGCGTGGGGCTCACCTAAGGGCCCTTCAGGTTTTGAGGCATCTATGGTTTCACAACACTCTGTTCCTTCTTTGGTTGATACAACATTCATGCCGATGAAATCTTCAGCTGACACCCCTTTTCCTTTAGGGGTTGATGCATCTCTTGACCTTGTTGTCTCACATCCCGTTCAACCTGTGGTCGTGTCGATGCAATCTTCGATCGACACCTCTCTTATGTTCGGGGGTGATGCATCTCTTGACCTTGTTGTCTCGCATCTTGTTCAACCAACAGTTGTGTCGATGCAATCTTCGACCGACAACACTCCTATTTTTTGGGGTGATGCACCTCTTGACCTTGTGGTCTCACATCCTATTCAAACAATGGTTGAGGAAGTGGTCATATCGATGCAATATTCGATCGATCCCACTCTTCTCTTGGAGAGTGACAAGTCTAAGGAAGCAGTCGCGCCGATGCAATTTTTGGTCGATCCTGCTTTTCTAGTTCTGGTTCTATACCTTCTATGCCACATCCTTAGCATTTCTAGTATTTCACCTTCTGAACAAGAGAGAGTTTTACTCTTCCCGAGTTCTCTCCCTCCATGTCTTGACGAGGTTCCCTTTGATTGGGATGGTCTTGTGAGGTATCTAATGCCTCTGCCTATGTCTTTTCCAAGAAGAGATGCTATCCGATATACCACAGAGACGATACCCTCCATTAGCACTTTATCCTCCGCGACTTGGAGAGATTTGGGTTTTCCCAAGATTATGTCAGTTCCTCGTGAGATACTGACATTCTATAGAAGTCCATCATGGGAGCCTTGGCCTCCCCCATGATATTTTGCCTAGAATCTCCCAACGAGTCTTAGTTAAGATTTTTTCCGACTCGTATAAAAAACCGAAAAATATTGTTGAGTGATTTGTCCCTTTCACACTCATTAAAATTGGATTTGAAAGGTCATGAGTCTTAGTTAAGCTCTTTTACGACTCGTTATCAAAAATAGAAAAGATCACCGAGTGAACTTGTCTTTTTCACACTCGTAAATCGGTTCGAAAAGACGTCTATTTGGCACAAGTTTACCCTTTTTTACACCAAGTAGACTATAAGACATAAAAAAGGACATTTTTTGGTGTTAAGTTGTGATTGCATCTCATGCCCTCGCTTGTAGTATTGAGCCTTTAGTCGGTTCTCGCTTTGCGTTATAAACCGTTGCCTAAGCAGTTTGCATCCTCAACCAAGCAGAGCCTTGTTTTTATCCTTCACAATTTGACACATACCCTGGAGGGAACATCACCCCGAGTGTCCATCTCCCGCATGCATTTCCTTGCATTGAGCATAGGTACGTTCCACTGCTGAAACTAGTTTTGCTTACTTGTGACAGTCGTTCCCTCCTCTGTATCATAGCATTCATTTTTTATGAAAAAAACAAAAAAGACAGGCGGGAAGGGAATACTATATTGTAATTGGTAGCATTCGTGTCACCTTTGAACATAGCACAAATTTATTGAGTCCTTGTGTCATCATAATTTTGGGTTTAGCATGGACTTAGGAAACTGATCTCGCTACAGAGTTTTCTCTACCGACTGGTTACTCTTCCAGTCCCTATAGAGAACGTTATTGATGCCTCCTGCATCTAATTGTCACATCATTGAGTCCATGCTGCCGGAGTCCACCATATGTCTCATGCTCTTGTTCAAAGGAAGTCTATCAACCTGTGTCGGCCACTCCTCAGAAATCTTGACTTTGCATGTTGGCCATACCCTCAGTTTGTCTCAGAATCACATGATACTTTGGTCTTATCATGCACCCTGGCCCTACTTTCACCATTGGTAGGTCACCTTAAACCCAACAATCGACATTTCATCATTGGTCATTGACTGGGTGGTTTCCCTTATGTTTGACAACAAGACATCTATTCACACTTTGGGATTTGTGCAGTGTCTTGGATTCCATTAGCCTTATTGGTGGTTTCCTCGCCTTTGTCAACAATTTTTCATCATTGGTTGCTATTCAGAGGGTCCTTTTCGTGTACCACTTGCATTTGGCACACACGAAAGACACACATGGTCATTGGTTCGTGAACATGTTCTTCGTCTGATCTCCACCAAATCATGAAGCTCCTGCTTTGTTCCTCATGCTGACTAATGAGAGATGCCTCAATGCTCTCCTTTCAGCGGGTCTCTTTCAATCGACTTCAGCTCATTTATTCTGGATATGGGACCTAAAGTTTTATGAGTACCTTGAGGCTTGCAGTAATTAGTGGCAGGCTCTCTCGCCATTGATAGTTGGGAATACATCAATGTCTCATGATCAATGGATCTCTCAAGTGTTCAACACCAACTCCTTTATTCACATTTGTAGAGATGTACTCGGTGCCTTGATACCTACTTTCATTATCGGTAGGCTGTCTCATGTTTGTTAACGATATACTTGAATGACTGGTAATCAAACGATGTCTCATCGTGTTCGACCTCAACTCATTTATTCATATGATGTAGACTTGCACCATTGGCAGATAGTGTAGAAGACTTGAAGACATCACTATGTGGCCGCAACTTTCTTGAGCTGTTGCTTCCATTTCATTGGACCAATACCTATTTGACTTCAGTGATCATGGGAGATCAGATTGTACTCAATGGTATACATATATCTTCAGATTGATTTTTGAGACTGGTTTCACTGGGCCTTGTTCGTGACTATGACAACTTTTGGCATATAACCGCATTTGTATTTGCCTATTCATGGCCATGAACACTTGTTTGGTATATTTTCCACATGGATTTGCATTGTATTCTTGGTAGCCATGCATGCAAAGTCAGTACATAAGGTAATGAACAATTGAGTTCATCTAGCTGGTTCTCTACCACTCCACTTCTGGGTTATTTATAATGTATTTCGGTCATCACATATACTCCTCTAATCTCACACATTAGGGGGCATCTGTTATAGCAAGATTTGCCTCACTATTGCTATCTTGCACAGAGGGCCTTTTTCCATTTCCCTATGCAGACTTTTCATCCCTTTTTGATGAATCCAGAGCTAAAAATATACATTTTTCCACATATATGCTCCCTAACTGCTATGCAAGATGCGTATACGCCTGCTGCTCCATTACAACTCTCTTATATCGTGATTTGTGCTAGAAAATACAAAATGAGGCCGGGTTTCCATGCCACGATAGAAGATCTCTGATCCTTGGCCTTCCATATATTGGAAATGTTCTGACTCGGCCCTTCAGTTGCATTATGGAGGCTATAAGAGCACAATTTTGAACTATGGAAAAGAGGGAGAAAACATTCAACTTTGAGAGCAAAGTTCCTCTGGAAAAATTACTTCATATTGAGTCTGCATCCCTTTATCCCTCAAGTTTGAACACAATGTTCATCCCCCAAGCTCTTCCCTTATTGTTGAGAGGACCTCTTTGCCTCTTTCTCATGAGCTTGCCTTTGGTGGAGGATTGAAGTGGTGGAGACCCAGTTGGAAGGAACTTGGTTTCTTGGTTTCGAACCATGCTGACACAGAAGTTTGTAATGTTGACGCTTCTGCTGATCAATTATTAATAGAAATACTCCTTTCCCGTCCTATTGGTATCTCACAAATATATGATTATTATCCATGGGCGTGTTTGCAATGTCTATTAATGGATTATGCTATCTCATGTTCTAACTCCTTTTATATCATCACTATATACTTGCTTCGCTTATTTGTTGAGAACTTCTTGCAGGTATAAAGCTTTGGGTTAAAGTTCTCAACGGTGGAACATCATCAAACGTTGGATCGAGGTAGGCCTCTTTCTTGTATTGCACATTAGTCTATATAGCATATGTTGGAATTGAGTTGATTTTTGCAGTCACATCTGTCTGTTGTGGTTTACCCTTGGCCATAGAGAGTTTTTCCCTTGTAACACTAACTGAAGTAATTTTTTAGGATTTGGCCATTGACAGGAAGGAGCTCTACTTCTCCTTCAAGGTTTTGCAATCTATATGTGTCTAAGCCTATATTTTCTTTAATTATATAGGGATTGAGCCACAATTGTTGGAACCTGGAATGATTTCGTTTGTCTTCGTGTAGCTTATCCCATTTCAAAACTAGATCACCTATTTGAAAATCCTTATCCCCCGTATGTTTCTTATCAAACCATTTTTTTATGATCCGTTGATGTGCAACAAATATTTTCTTTCCCTCTTTTGTCTTCTAGTTTGACCAAGGTGTCTACTCTTCTCTGAATGGTTGGGCAGTTTTTCCCATGTGATTTATTGGATAGTTGAAGAGAGGGTAAGAACACATTAGGGGGAGGATGGATTCTTTCCCATAAACAAGGAAATCAAAGGATGTTCCTATGGAAGCTTTTAGTGTCACCCTATCTTTCCACGGAGCATTCAGTATAGCATTGTGCCAATTTCTCAGTTGATCAACTATAATTTTATTCAGGATACATATCAAATTATTATTCATAGATTCAACCACACCATTTCCCCGAGGGTAGTATTTAGCTACACATCTCAAGACAATTCCTTCGTCTAAATCAAACTCAGTCAATTTTAAAGAATAAAAATGTGTGGCATTGTAAAAAACAAGTGTAATGGGCACTCCAAAGCTAGTGATGAGGTGTTGTTCTAGGAAATTGATCACTACATCTTCTTTTACCTTTTCCAGTGGCATTGCTTCTATCCATTGTTTAAAATAATCAGTGGTTGTCACATTGTACTTATTCTAATTTGATGAATGAGGATTGATCTCCCCGATGCTGTCCAACCCTCATTGTTCAAATGGTTCTTCAACAGTTACAGGTTGCAAAGGGACTCCATCTTTTTTCTCTCATCCAACACATTTAAGGCGGACCTTGCATCTCTTGGCATAAGCACGTGACTCCTTGAATTTTTTAGGCCAACAATATCCTTCTCTTATAATTTTGTGAGCTATAGTCTCCCCAAAAAAACGTCCTCCCACTGGCCCATCATGTGATCCTCTGAGAACTCTATCTACATCTTGTTTCTCCAGGCATCAAAGGTGAACATTATCGTAGTTTCTTCTGAAGAGAATGTCATTGACGAGTTGATAATGTGTTGATTTAATCCTCAAATCTCTTTTCTATTTGGAATTCAGGTGATTGGGGGCGGTGCCATGCTACAAGTATTACTTGGGATCATTATACCACGTTGGAAAATAAGGAGATTGTTGCATGCACAATGATAGTTCTTCTTCCCAACTATATTCCTATTTATCTCTAGATTCAAAGGATTTTATTTATATCTTACACCGACCTTAACCTTTCACAATGGTGGCAAGTTTAAATTCAAGGTCATACTCCTACAAAATTGTCGTTCAATTTACACAATGTTCCCCTATCTCTTTCTGAACAAACAATGACCTTATTGCTGGATGGGGCACAATCACTTTGGTGTGATTCTTTAGTATGTAGGGCATGCATCTATTGATGGCTATGTGGACAACAAATGTTTATTTTTTCCACCATGGGTTAATTCAATTTCCCTCCTTGTAAACCAATGCTCATAAACGAAATGAGGCATTCATTCCCTTGGTCATCCTTTTGAGTGAGAATTGTTGCAAGGGAATTATCTGAAGAAAAAGTATACAAAAAAAAGTCTTTGGAAAATTCTAGACTTTGCAATGTAGAAGCTACAACTATGGAAACCTTAACTTTATTAAATGCCCCCTTTTCAACATATGTACATTTCAGCTGCACATCCTTTCTTATCATTTGTTGAAGAGACTTGACTATCTCTGCAAAGTCTGATATAAATCTTCTCACAAAATTTATTTTCTTAAAGAATGATTGCATTTGTTTTTTTGTTGTTGGACAAAGGAATTTACATAATTTATTTTGTTCATTCTTGATCAATAGAAACCCCATCTTTTGAGATGACATTCCATAGTAAATTTTCTTCTAAAACAACAAAGATGCCTTTCTTAGGATTCAAAGATACATCACATTTTCTGCATCTTTCAAAAATTTGTTTAAGGTGATATGAGTGTTTAGTATTTTCTTAGAATACATTGTTACATCATCAATATAGACCACTACAATTTGATTGATCATACCTTTAAAATAAATGTCCATGGCATGTTGGAACATTTCTCCGTCATTAATTAAACCAAAATGAATTATGCGGTAAGTGAAAGTTCCCCGCTTTGTGTGGAAAGTGGTCTTTAACTGGTCTGGTTTTGATATGAGAACCTGATTGTAACCTGAGACCCTGTCTAATAAAGAGAAAATTTCTAAGCCTAAGACAAGCTACAATATTTGTTCCATAGGAGGAACATGGTAGTTTTGTTTGTTAGACACCTGATATAAGTTTTAGAATTCTACACAAAGCCCGATCTCCCCAAACTTATTTCGGACAAGCACCAGATTGGAAAACCACATTAAATGACATACCTTGAAAATGATTTAAGCATCCAATAACTTCTTAAGCTCATTTTGAATGAGAGGCTCCAATGTAGGATGCATTTTTCTCAGTTTCTGTTGGAAAGTTTTGATGCCTTCTTTGATAGGTATAATGTGTTGTATGATTTGGGTATCATATGTCTTTAGATATTCATACGTCTATATGACAACATCCTTATACTTCTTTAAAAGATGATTAAAAGTGCATCTTTCATCTTCCAGACAACAATTTCCTAGATTAATAAACTTGGGATGCTTAGGGGTTCCTAAATTGACCAAGAAGTGCATCATGGTGGAGCTGTTTGTTTTGGAATTGGTTGTTGTTTTGAATTTGGACTGTAAATAAAACAACTTTTCCAGAGTTGGTACATTCCTTGGGACACAATTACCCCTAATTCCATTTGTTTTTTTATAGATTTTTTCTAGTTCTTGTTGATGTTCTTCATCATCGATAACAACATCTTTGAAAATTCCAGCATTGGTGAGAAAATCTAGTGCAAATCATCATTGAACACCCTGTAGTTTGTGATGTTGTCTGGTATAGATGGCTTGAAAATAATTTCAATAGCAAATCTATTGTTTAAAGGGGTGAACCTAGATGCTACATTAGTTAATGTAATAACAACATTGTTATGAGAATGAGGAAAGGAAGTAATATTGAACGCATCAAAATAATTGATTAGTCTCCATACCTCTTGTTAGTAACCTTTAATTACCTGTAATGGGGGGATAGGCCATGTATGGAATTATTTACATGTCTGACAATAATTTTGGAATCACCAAAAACTTCCAAAATTTTTACCTTGATATATATGGCTTTCTTCAAACCTTTAATCAAGGCTTCGTATTCGGTCGTGTTGTTGGTGCATTGAAACTCTAACCAACAAGATATCAAGGTCTTGCATTTATCTGGATCAATTAAGATGCATACTACCCCAAATCCCTCTTGCGACTTGGAGCCATAAGAAAACAAATTCCAAATGTTATTTTCCATAGCTAAGTTAGTTGAACCAGAGCTAATTGTTTCTACTATAGTACAATAAGTTTCATCAGTCTAAGTGCAACGAAGGAGTTCTAACTATTTGTTTGATAGAAAAGGTGATGGTTGAGTTGAATAAAAATCATAGTCGATCTCTAAAAAATAGTTACCCAATATTGAATGAGCAAAATAGATAGGTTCGTTCTTACCATTTAATTCCATAACAATATGCTTCATGTGGGATTCATTTTCTACCTTTATTTGATTTGTCCTTCCGTTGTATGGTAGCCACAATTGAGACCAATCAATTAAGAAATACAATTGAAAATTCTGATACCAATCGTTGCTTAATAACAAACTATAAGCCTCCAGAATATCCACAACTATAATATCAATAACTTGGTGAACTCTAGGATTTGAAGATAACCTAATCATAACGTCCTTTAGTTCTCCCATAACTTTGGCATCATATCTATCCAAATGAATGATTCTAGTAGTGCATTTTGTTGGTACAACATTTATATTTTGACAAACAAAGTATGGCATGACAATGGAAGAAGAACTTGAGTCCACCAAACAATTATGCGCATTGAAATTGGAACTTTCAAATGTCAAGAGGAAAGGTGGAGTATGAGATTTAGAATGTGACCCTATGCTTGTTACATTAATAGTGTATTTTACTACAACTTTTTCTTCCTTTTTAGGTTCAATAGTTTTGGGATTGGTGTCTACAATTGTTGTTGTCTTAGGTGGAGAGGGAAGGGACTTGAAAGTGTTCATAATCAGGTCTCCCTGCCGTGGAAGGGTGAAAATGTCATATAATGAAACATTTTCCTTAGCCTTCTTCATATCCTCTATGTCATTGTATTTCATTGAATGCATGATTGGATTCCCAATAGTTTTGGGCGGTTAGGAAATGATTGGGGTAGATTTGGTTTGAGAAGAACTGTTTTTCTTCTGAGCTGTAATAGGAGGAGAAATTTTCCTAGGAGCATAAACATATTTAGTAGGAGCAATGGTGTCTGTCACAGGCCCTTTAATCCTTAGATTGTAATCTTTTGTGACAATATTAGTGGCCTAATTATCCCCTAACGATATTTCCATGATTGCCTCATCATTAGAGTCTAAATAACAATCCCATAAGAATAGGGCATATTCCTCAATGTTATCCCATTCTTCAATTGATTCCTCTGTTGCTATTTCTTGGGATTGGTCATCATCAGTGAATTTTTGTTCCAAAATTTGATTGATGACCAGAGTCATGAAATTTATCGACTGAGGACATGTTTTCTCAAAGTGGTTAGTTCGATGGAAAGAACAAAAAATATCCATGCCAAACTCCTCAACGTTGAGTTTGAGATTCGAGGCCTTAGGTGGTTTGGGTTGTGTTGTGCCCCCATAACAGCCTCCCAATTTTCTTGTCTTAGCCTCTATCCAAGACAAGAAATTGCCCCCCCCTTTAATTCTTCCAATCAAAATCCTTTCACTCTCTCTCTCATGCAAATATCTACGCCCAAGTTCTCCTCACTCTAGCTCGCTTTACCACTTCCGGTTACTCCATGGATCATTTGTACCTGACGATCCACACTTCGGTGAGTCCCCTCTTCTTGTGCTGATACATAGCGTTCTGAAGCGCACATCCTTATTCCACCTTTGAATTGACACGCCATTGGTTTTCTTATCAGTTCATCGTCTACCTCCCTTTGAACTTAGCTAACACGCTATCATACTTCTTCCAAACCTCACCGACTCACATCTTCATCATCGACGAAATTTGCATGATCAATGTCGTCTCACCGATATTGGTCACATAATTATAGCGTGCATGCCTTTCACCAACTAACTCACTTCTACTCATGCCGTTGCATCACATAACAGTGACACTCTCTTTCTATCACTTCATTACATTACTTATTGATGAGGTTCACCTCTTCTTCTTGACATGCTACCCGTTGACAAGTTTCCCTCTCATGTCGCAAATGCATCAGTGGAAGGATGTCGACCCCTCATCATCATCGAGCACATCGAGGACAATCTGATCCCTCTCGCCAATGTTGATTAGGTCAACATAGCCCACTTTTTCCTTGAGGCTTATCTTGTTCCCCTTCCAGATTGAATCCCTTCTTGTTGCATTCATCAATCAATCTCCTTACATTTCCATTGATTAAAATATCCACGCCTATCTAGAGGATTGGTCATTAATTTCCTATCTCAATTGATTCGCTTCAGATCACAATCATAATCAAGTTTTAGTGTTCCCAGTGGCTTTCTTCGCACACATGGTACTGGCTTGTTTGTTTTGTGTTTCTTGACGTTAGAACTAAATATTCATCGTGGAAGCCTTGCCTAGCATCATATGGGTTAATCATAAAACCTACAGGTCTTGTGTTGGTTCTGAAATGCACTTTGGGAGAAATTTGGTCCTTGCAGCTCCTAGACAGTGCTAAGCGCACTAGACGTCAGTTGACATTTTTGGCATATTTATAACTTTTTGCTATTAATGCATAATCTCAGTCTGAATGGGTTGATCAAGATCCTGTACATCACAGATGACCAAACAACTTACAAAATTAAATTTGGATGAAGCACCAACGAATGCGTGACCCAAACTTTCATTAAAAAATGCCTTTGGGCACAATTTTTCAGCATCCATCAAAGTGAATTTTTCATCTTTGAAACAATCTAATTTTATTATTCTCGCCATTACGATTTCAACGTAACTGACGGAATCGAAATCCGAGGTCCGAAAGTGCCAAACCGATCATCTAGAATTTCCCGCTAGGAAAGCCTTGATAGTCGTGGTGATCGTTAGAAATGGATCTACTCAAATGATAAAACAACATGTTCAAATATCTTGATCGAAATGTTCCTCTATGCTCTCCGCGTTGTAAAAAAACACACCTCAATCGAGCATTGTATGAGGAAGTTACATGCTTTTGAACTCAATCTCTCATTGTCTCTAGCCAGTTCGACACTTAGAATTTTTTCAATTTTGTTTTCCCTGGAAGGAGGAGTTCCCTTCAACTCTTCTGAGCTGCTCGGAGGAGTTCCCTTCAACTCTTCCGAGTTGCTCGAAGGATTTCCCTTCAACTCTTCTAAGCTGCTTGGAGGAGTTTCCTTCAAATCCTCCGAGCATGTTTGGGGAAGTTGTTAAGAAAGTATTCGAGAAGGTCGGAGGAGTTACCATCAATTCCTCCGAGCAGGTAGGAGGAGTTAGTTCAAACTCCTTCGAGCAGAAGAGAACTATCTCTCATAAATCTACCATAACTTTTGACTCGTGTGTCCGTTTTGCGACTTCTTTATACCATTGGAAAGGTACTTCTGAGGCCTACAACTTTCTAGTTATGTGATTTGAGAAATTAATAATTAATGGTATACTTATTCCAGGTCGGAGGAATTAGTTCAGTTTGGAGGAGTTAGTTCAAACTCCTCCGAACATAAGAAAACTACCTTTTCGTAAAATGGCCATAATTTGTAACTCAAGTGTCTGTTTTGTGACTTCTTTATACTGTTGGAAAGGTATTTCCGAGATCTACAAATTTATAGTTATGTGATTTGAGAAATTCCTAATGCATGGTACACTTATTCTATCTCGGATTAGTTCCCTTCAAAGCCTCCAGGCAAGTTCGAGGAAGTTGTTAATAAAGTCTTCGAGCAAGTTTAGGGAAGTTGTTAAGAAAGTTTCCAAGTAAGAGCAAGTTCGGGGGAAGTTGTTAGGAAAGTATCTGAGCAGGTCGTAGGATTTATCATCAACTCCTCTGATTAGGTCGAAGGAGTTACCATCAACTCTTCCGAGCAAGTTGGAGGAGTTACCATCAACTCCTCCGAGCATAAGAGAACCGTCTCTCGTAAATTGACCATAACTTTTGACTCGTGTGTCCGTTTTGCGACATCTTTATATCGTTGGAAATGTATTTCTGGGTTCTATAAATTTCTAGTTATGTGACTTGAGAATTTACTAATTCATGGTACACTTATTTCAGGTTGGAGGAGTTACTACTAACTCCTCCGAGCAAATCAGAGGAGTTAGTACTAACTCCTCCGAACACAAGAAAAACCACCTTTCGTAAAATGGCCGTAAATTTTGACTCGGGTGTTCGTTTTGCGCATTATTTATAATGTTGGAAAGGTCTCTTCGAGCTCTATATCCTCCTAGTTATATGAATGGATAAATTACTGACCTAGGGTATAATTATTGTTGTATTAAGATCTGACACCTTGTTGACAACCTTGAAGAACACCATAACTCGACTGCGAGAAGAGGAACCATGAATCGAACTTAGGGAAGTTTATAAATGATACTTCAATTATTTTATGCCCCATTTATTTACATTCAAATGATTAATCTTGATAGTTTATTTGAAGTCACTCTCATCTATTGTATGTTGAATTTTGTCATGTACCGAGCGAAGGAGGATCATGCTCAACATTCTCACGATGGAATCTATAGCTAAAGACGATGAAGGAGCGATAACGATAGATGTATCAGTGATGGAGGATAAATAAAGAAAATATCAGGCAAACGTATGCAACATATATTTAGAAACTCCATGATGATCAACTGTCAAACTCATGATGACGAAGATGCCCCCACACCCAAAGTTAGTCTTCATGATGCATAAGACACATATGGCTAAAATCCATGTCGACCCACTAGCGCTAGGAGACAAATTCGAAATGTAACCATTGTCCTTATTTCTCATCATTACAAAGAGGATGAGGACAAACGCTAGAAGACGAAAGGTCACCGAGGGAGACGAAAGGCCAAAGGTCTTATTAAACCTCAATAAATACTAGAATAGAACCCAAAGAAAGGGATTTTGGCTCTTCAAACATTGTACACTTCTAAACTACTTTGGGAATACAGTGTCAACTAAAATTGGAGAGTTGTCCTAAGAGTTTTCATGTACTATTGCTGAAATTGTTAATACGGAGAAGCCCTAAGGGCCAACTTTTGACCAAGAGAAGGACTTGGATGTGTTGTTGTTTTGCTTTGAACTATTTCAAGCAGAATGTTTGTTGTTCACATGGGCTGTAAGAGCATGTTTGTTTATGGACTATCCTAATGCAATATATGTCTTTTTGCAGTTTTGTCATTCTTTCTTATATTACATGTCCCGAGCGAATGAGCTGCTAATGTATGTGATATAGTGACTTAGACTATTCTGGTTATATATTCATGTGCATGTGTTATCTTACTTTCTTTCTTCATTTCAACTATATGGGTGAAGCTATTGGTAGAGTTAGTTTCATTCCACAACTCATTCACTTACATTAATTCACTCCTAGATAATATAGGTTATATTAGAATTAGATTAGGCCTGCATTTAGATAGTCTTCATCTACATCTTCTGTTTGCACAACCACCCATCACTCACCCTCATCGGTGGACCGGGACACAACTAGTAGAACCAAACCAACAATGGCTGCCGGGCCAGAATTCAGATGGGTTCCCTATTCCAAATGGTGAGAGGTCTAACTGAGACTTCTTACCGAGAATAACCCCTTACTGTTGTCGGGCGAATTTGGACCCATCAACAGAATTGGCACTAAAAGGAGGGCCAGATGACAAGCTTGCTCACGTGGAGTCATTTCATTTAACTCTTAACCAACCCATGGTTCCTCCCCAAACCTTTGTATGGGATGAGCCTTTGAGTCTTCCAAGACCCATTGAGGCCATCTCAATCAAGACAATTAATCTCTTGTCAAATCCAAAATTCAACAGTGAAGGGAATGTCTCTACATTCACACATCTCAAACGATTTGACATCGCTTGATGAAATCTTAAAATTTTACAAGACAATGAAACATGCCGACTGTTCATCCTCACATTCAAAGGGCGAATTAAATCCTGGTTTAGTACATTACCAACAAAATCAATTCATAGCTGGAAACAATTCATGGAAGTGTTTATTGCTACTCATGAAAATTATGTTTATGACGAATTCGTTGATGAACTAGCAGGAATCCATAGGCTAAGAAATGAATCTGAGAATAATTTCTTTCGAAGACTCATGCCTATTTACTGTAGATTTCCTGAAAGGGATGAACTCTCAGGCCAAGAAATATTTGATTGGTTTTCATATCTCGTCTCTATTTCTGAAGAATGTGATCTGAACGATCAAGCCATCTCATATTCACAAAATTCAGATCCGACCATGAATGATATAGGGGGGATAATATTCAACCAACACTCTAAAACAACTGCAACAAAATCTTTATCAATAATCCTAGACCCCGTAGCTCCAGAGTGTGAACCATGTAACGATCCCCCTTCCGAAAATCATGATCATATTCTGGTCTGTGATGAACCTATCATTGAAGAAATCCCATCATCTTCAAAATCTGAAGACCTTCATGCACTGTATACAAATATGTTTAATGATTATCATCCACACGAGCAACCATATATTTATCCTGCAATACATTATTCACAATACTCCTTTGGTAATGAAACGTTGAATGATATAACAGATCAAGAAGAGTGCCCAACCTTAATCGATCAAACACTCATTCTGAATGACACTTCATCCGAGATGTATCACTTTGAAACTCCTTCACAATCTCAATTTCTGGAACATGTTGAATCACAATTTAATAATAATGATCCTGTTTTTGATGACTACTGTTTTGTTCCAGAATTGAGTGTGGGTACCAAATTATCATTCGTTGATCCTTCACAATCAGATATTTTGACATTGATGCACATATGCTAATCACTGCAAATATAAAATATGAAGATCACAATGAGTTTGATGATCCTCATGAAGAAATTATAGAAAATAGACAACCCATCACCATGCAAAGCATAGGAAACATTGAGGTAATCCAGGAAATTCTATCGCCTCAACCTGCCCTAGAATTACTTGTTATTCATCAAGGGAAAATTCATCAATTGTCCTTGGATTCTATTTCAATGCTCCGATACTCTTCGCATGATTTCATTGATATCATAGGAGAAGCTTTGGAGCTATCTTTCACTCAATGTTTCCCTCAGACAATCCACCATTATCTCCCCTCTCAGCATGCATAGTATGTGAAATTTGAACCCGGGGGGATCTACATCGGCAATGAGACACTCCAATATCTATCGATGATTATGTCAAGTGTCTGTTGTCTTACTTCTACCCTAGGATGAGAAATATCACCCACTCTGACACTCCCTTACAGAGTACGTTGCATGCACTTTTCATTCATGAGCCTCATTAGGTATGCATCTCATTGTTTATTTCCTTCCAGAGATCATATGATGATAATTGTAAATTTTATGATGGAATTGAGTCATGGTTGGAGGAATCTTACATATTTGCATGTACTATGAATCATAACGATACTAAATTTAACTTGCTGAGTGGATAATTGTTTGAATCATTTCTTCCTATCCTTCATCTCTCATTACTTCAATCTCTGCAATTGGCCTTCAATCAACATGCAATTGCAGGTTTGGAGTTACTTGATTGGATTCACTGGCACTATGCTTATACCTAGCTTCCTTTCAACCAATGTAGGTTAGGTTAGAAAAAGGATTAGCATAGTCATCTTACTTCCTTTCTTCCTACATAGCTTAGATATTTGTTTTTATTTTCATTTGAATAACATAGGTTTAGATTTGTTTTGTTTTCTTCAATAAAGACCACCAACTGTCATTATCTTAATTTGCATTTAGTGGTGATTGCTTTAGTTTAATTTCCTTTTCATCAAAGTTTTCTTCTTTTAGTGTAATGCTCTTCATTTTGTTTCACTAAAAGTTTGACTTAATCTTGGTTTTCCTCTATCTTCATGAGGAAACCATGTGTATGAATTCTCCAAAAAGGTTCAATTGCAAAATTCACTTGTCTCAACAATATTTACCCTGACATTGGTAGTTGAGTAGCCGGTCACCCCAAAATGTTGAATAATATCTATTGGGGAATGCTTTACAGTTTGGACAAGATGGAGATTGGATTTAAGAAATTGCATCGGTTATTCACAACCTTGCTAAAGATTGTGTCTATTGAACATAATCATTGAAGTAATTCTGACCCCTTGATAGGAGACACACATACCTCGAGGAACAGGTCATTAAGTGTCAGTCTCCCTCTGATAATTCAATCACAATGATCTTCGATCTCACTGATACCGATCAAGCAAAGGTCTCTCAAGCACACTTTTTCTAAGGAATAATGGGTGATTGTTAATGCTATAGTTATTTGTTGCCCGAAAGGAGAAATTCCGATAGACAAACCAACATTCGAGATCAAGTCTACTTTGTCTCCCGATAACTGGAATGGGTGATACTCTTGGAGAAATACCAAATACCCCAGATAAATTTTGATTGTCATTTTCGGATTATTGCGGTGAGGATTTTCAGAAAGGTCCTACGGAATTGATCATGGAAAAGTATATTCATTTCAAAAGAAAGGCAATATTTAAGGAAGACACGCATCTTAAGAATCTTTGAACTAACCATGAAACATTAGAACTGTGGTTGACTGGACATGTCACGTTGTAACATCAGTTCTAGATCTTGAAGAAGTGAAAATAAAATAGACATGTAAAAAAGGCCAAAGCAATGGAGCTTGATGGACAATGAAGTGGAGCTCTGGCCAACACTTGCCCCTAAAGCACAAGGCTGCACAAATGAATTGGAAGCCTTCAGAAAACCATGATAAAAGGTGTAATTCTCAGCCAACACTAGCACAAAGACCTATCTGAACTAAGTATTATGTGTATTAGCTTTCACATAGATTGATCATTTCAAGAGGCTACAAACTTATGGCTAGTCGGAATGTGTGAATATCCTCTAAGATGCTGGAAACACTCAATCTATGATTTCTTTATCAGTCAATTGCATTTCCTAATTACATATTTTTGATTATCAATCATCTAAAAGGCTTGATTTTTTTTTTCCAGTTGCAACAAGAAATTGGACTGAATTCATCTCGAACCCTGAATACGTCATATTTGCTAATTCAACATTTTTCTTCCCATTCTTTCATCATCATCTTTTCCCTTCAAAGCAGTTCATTTCTTCAATTTTGTTGTCTTATGACCCCTGATTATATTTCATGACATACATGGCTCTCACCTTTGTTTGTCTTTTCACAGGTAGCATCTTCGCACTGGAAGCAACCATGAATCAACTTGCATCTCTTTCCCAAATCATGAGCAAAGTTAGGTGTCTATGTCTGAAAATGAATCAGAACTATTTGGGGATGTTGTGGAAACAATTAAATCATCACTAAGAATAGTGGTTAATCAACGATCATCCTTGCATATTAGCTGGTGAGAAGATCCTATGTAATGGATGAACCATCCACACACTAAGTATTTGCTCTTGTGAAGGGTGAAGTGTCAAAGTCTAAAGGATGAAAACCTAAAGGGATATCTCTATGTAGCCAGGTGTAGCAAATATATGAATAAATATCAAAAGATGGCAGTCATCCTTTATCAGGATAAAAATGCCATCACTTTCCCCATCCACCGAATGCTAAGCATGCACTAAATAAGTCGGGAAGGAATGGAAAGGAAAGTTTGACCAGACTAGGGGACATGTAGATATCTTCGTAGGGGCTATGGACGCTCGCTGATAGTGGAGCAAGGCCTGTGACGCCATGATGACTCCATCGGGGCTACAGATGCTCGTGGGCAGTGGAGCAACAGTTGCAAGATATATATATACAGACCTGGTGAAAAATATTTATTTATCCCAAACCTAGATCAACCGCAAGATGGAGATACCAACCCAGATCGTCGACGCAGTTTAAGGAAATAATCTTCATCATCATTCATCCTCCATCTACAACAGACAATCTCTACTAGCTGATATGCAAGCATCACCAGTGATCCCACCACGATGGAATCATTCAGGTAACTGTTACGCATTATTCCAAGATTTTGTTTTTGAATTTAAAAGTAAATTTCATGACCCTCTATATTTTATGCTTATCAGTTAAGAAAGACTAGTAGAGATTCTGGCTTCACCTAGTGTGTTGCCATTTGTTGTGCCCCCAAAAAAGCCTCCCAGTTTTCTTGTCTTACCCTCTATCCAAGACAAGAAATTCGCCCCCCCTTTAATTCTTCCAATTGGATCCCTTGCACTCTCTCTCTCTCACGCAAATAGCTACGCCCAAGTTCTCCTCACCCTAACTCACTTTACCACTTCTGGTTACTTCATGGATCACTTATACATGACGATCCACACTTCGATGAGTCCTCTCTTCCTACGCTAAGACATAGCGTTCTGACGCGCACGTCCTTCTTCCACCTTTTCATTGACATGCCATTGGTTTTCTCATCAGTTCACCGTCTACCTCCCTTTGAACTTGGCTAATGTGCTATCGCGCTTCTGCCAAACCTCACTAACTCACATCTTCATCATCAGTGAAATTCGCATGATCAATGTCCACTCACCGATATTGGCCACATTATTATCACGCACACACCTTTCACAAACTAACTCACTTCTACTCATGCCATTGCATCACATAACAATGATGCTCTCTCCTTGTCGCTTCATTACATTGCTTATTTATGAGGTTCACCTCTTCTTCCCAACACACTACATGTTGAACAGTTTCCATCTCACGTTGCAAATGCATAAGCAAAATAATGTTGACCCCTCATCGTCGTCAAGCACATCGAGGACAATCCGATTCCTCTCGCCAATGTTGATCAGGTCAACGTAGCTCACTTTCGCCTTGAGGCTTATCTCGTTCCCCTTCCAGCTCGAATCCCTTCTTGTTACGTTCATCAGTCAATCTACTTACATTATCAATGATTAAACTCTCCATGCCTATCTAGACAGTTGGTCATTAATTTCCCATCTCAACTGATTCACTTCAGATCATAGTCATACTCAAGTTTTAGTGTTCCGAGTGGCTTTCTTTGCACACATGGTACTAGCTTGTTTTTTTTTGTGTTTCTTGACGTTACAACTAAATATTCAATGTGGAAGAATTGCCTAGAATCAAATGGGTTAATCATAACACCTACAGGTCTTGTGTTGGTTTTGAAATGCACTTTGGGAGAAATTTGGTCCTTTCAGCTCCTAGACAGTGCTAAGTGCACTGGACGTCAGTTGGCAGTTTTGGCGTATTTATAACTTTGTGATATTAATGCATAATCTGAGTCTTAATGGGTGGATTAAGAGCATGTACATCAAATATGACCCAACAACTGACGAAATTAAATTTGAATAAAGCACCAACGAACGCGGGACCCAAACTTTTATTAAAAAACGCCTTTGGGCGCAATTTTTCGGTAACCATCAAAGTGAAATTTTCATCTCTGAAACAGGCTAATTGTATTATTCTCGCCATTATGATTCCAACGTAACTGTCAGAGTAAAAATACAAGGTCATAAAGTGCCAAAACGATCGTCTAGGATTTCTCACTAGGAAAGCCTCGATAGTCGTGGCCATCATTAGAAATGGATCCACTCAAATGATAGAACAACATGTTTAGTTATCTTGTTAAAAATGTTCCTCTATGCTCTCTACGTTGCAAAAAATGACACCTCAATCGGGCATCATATGAGGAAGTTACGAGCTTTTGAACTCAAGCTCTCATTGTCTCTCGCCAGTTCGATACTTAGAATTTTTCCAATTTTGATTTCCCTAGAAGGAGGAGTTCCCTTCAACTCTTTCGAGCTACTCGGAGGAGTTCCCTTCATCTCTTTCGAGTTGCTCAGAGGCGTTTCCTTCAAAGCCTCTGAGCAAGTTCAGGGAAGTTGTTAAGAAAGTCTCTGAGCAAGTTTGGGGAAGTTGTTAAGAAAGTCTCCGAGCAGGTCAGAGGAGTTACCATCAACTCTTCTGAGTAGGTCGGAGGAGTTAGTTCAAACTCGTCTGAGCAGAAGAGAATTGCCTCTCGTAAATTGGCCATAACTTTTAACTCGGGTGTCCGTTTTGCGACTTCTTTATACCGTTGGAAAGGTATTTCTGATCCCTACAGCTTTATAGTTATACGATTTGAGAAATTCCGAATGAATGGTACACTTAGTCCAAGTCGGAGGCATTATTTCAGTTCATAGGAGTTAGTTCAAACTCCTCCGAACATAAGAAAACCACCTTTCGTAAAATGGCCCTAACGTTTGACTCGGGTGTCTGTTTTGTGACTTCTTTATACCATTGGAAAGGTATTTCCAAGATATACAACTTTCTTGTTATGTTATTTGAGAAATTCCTAATGAATAGTACACCTACTCCAACTCAGAGGAGTTACCTTCAAAGCCTCTTAGCAAGTTCAGGGAAGTTGTTAAGAAAGACTCTGAGCAAGTTCGAGGAAGTTGCTAAGAAAGTATTTGAGAAAGAGAAAGTTAAGGGAAAGTTGTTAAGAAAGTATCCTAGCAGGTCGAAGGAGTTACCATCAACTCCTCAGAGTAGGTTGGAGGAGTTACCATCAACTCCTACGAGCATAAGAGAACTATATCTCGTAAATTGACCATGACTTTTGACTCAGGTGTCCCTTTTGCGACTTCTTTATACTGTTGGAAAGGTATTTACGAGATCTACAACTTTATAGTTATGTGATTTGAGAAATTATTAATTCATGGTACACTTATTTCAGGTCAGAGGAGTTAGCACTAACTCCTTCGAGCAAATCGGAGGAGTTAGTACTAACTCCTCTGAACACAAGAAAACCACCTTTCGTAAAATGGATGTAACTTTTGACTCTTGTGTCCATTTTTTGCATTCTTTATACCGTTGGAAATTTATCTTCTATATATACAACTTCCTAGTTATATGATTGGAGAAATTCCTGATCTATGGTATACTTATTCTTGTATTAATATCTAACACCTTGTTGACAACCTCGAAGAACACCATAATTCGACCGCGAGCAGAGGAACCATGAATCGAACTTAGGGAAGTTTATAAATTATACTTCAATTAATTTATCCTCCATTTATTTACATTCAAATGATTATTCTTGATAGTTTATTTGAAGTTACTCTCATCTATTGTATGTTTAATGTTGTTAGGTACTGAGCGAAGCAGGATCACACTCAACATTCTCATGATGGAATCTACAACTAAAGATGATGAAGGAGGGATTACAAAAGATGCAGCAGTGATGGAGGAGAAACAAATAAAATATCGGACTAATGTATGAAGCAGGGATCTAGAAACTCCATGAAGATTGACTGTCAAACTCAAGACAAAGAAGATGACCCCACACCCAAAGACAATCTTCATGATGCGCAAGACACATATGGATGAAATCCACGTCAACCCATGCTAGAAGACAAAAGGCCACCGAGGGAGATGAAAGGCCAAAGGTCTTATTGAACCTCAATAAATACTAGAATATAAACCAAAGAAAGGGATTTTGGCTATTCAAACATTGTACACTTCTGAACTACTTTGGGAATACAATGTCAACTAAAATTGGAGAGTTGTCCTAAGAGTTTTCATGTACTATTGCTGAAACTGTTAATATGGATAAGCCCCCAGGGCCAACTTTTGACTGAGAGAAGGACTTGCGTGTGTTGTTTTTTTCTTGCGAACTATTTCAAGCATAATGTTTGATGTTCATATGGGTTGTAAGAGCATGTTTGTTTATGGACTATTCTGATGCAATATATGTCTTTTTGGAATTTTGTCATTCTTTCTTATATTACATGTCCTAAGCGAATGAGCTGCTAATGTATGTGATATAGTGACTTAGACTATTTTGGTTATATATTCATGTGCATGTATTATCTGACTTTATTTCTTAATTTTAGCTATTTGGGTGAAGCTATTGGTAAAATTAGTTTCATGCCACAACTCATTGACTTACATTAATTCGCTCCTAGCTAGGATAGGTTAGATCAGAATTATATTAGGCCCACATTTATATAGTCTCCATCTACATCTTTCGTTTGCACAACCACTCATCACTCACCCTCATCGATGGACTGAGCCGTAACCAATAGAACCAAACCAACAATGGCTGCCGGGCCAAAATTCAGATGGGTTCCCTATTCCAAACGGTGAGAGGTCTAATTGGGACTTCTTACCTGGGAGAACCCCTTACTGTTGTCAGGATAATTTGGACCTGTCAATAGGTTGGTTGTTTGGTTTCTTATGAAAAGTTCATAAAGTTTTGTGATGAGATGACCCTTCACCGGTGTTTTTCTTCAGGTATACCACATCATTGGATAACTTCTTGACCATTTTAATCACATTGTACACATTAGTTGGTTCTTTACCAGGTGGTTTGGTCAATAATAAGGGTTACAGTCCAAAAATTCCATACCTATGCATACATGGCATTGGCCTTTCCACTTACATATTTTTCCAAAAACACTGCTGAGGCTTCCTCTTAAAAACCTATTTTTTAGAAGATGTATGCACCCTTCTGAACTATAGCTTGCGTACACATGCATGCTTCATACTAGACAACCCATGTACATACATGAGATGCATACTAGACAACCCGCGTTTACCTCCAAAAATTGCAAAAAATATATAATTGCAAGGAATTCAGTGGAGTTTACAGGCTATTGAAGGTTTCCCAACCATTTTACCCATTGTAGCCCATCCCCAAACCGAATAACCATATTTTTCTCATATAAAAGGAGGTCTTAGGGTCTCATTTCAATAACAAGCAAGGGAATAATAAAACTATGCCAAAATCCCTTCCCCTTTCTAGCCCAAGTTTTGCATCCCTTTCTGAGTTTTGGCCTCAACATTCCCCTCAAACCCTTTCTCCTTATACAACCATTTCCCCTTTCCCAAGAGATAAGTTGGTGTGAGAAGTTTTCATGGGATTGGAGCACTTGGAGCCACGATAGAGGAGCCTAGACCTGGTTCGTGGAACATTTTCCGACAAAGGTTGTAATCTTTGTGATCTTCATATTGAATAAAATAGTTCTTTCCTATCCCAATACATTGTGTCTTTATTATTTCATTTGATTTATGCATTTATATCTATATCTGAACATTGAAAGTGATAAGTAGAGATCGTATATCTTGTAGCATTGTTTTCCTAAGATTTTTGCAGGTCAAATTTGGGAGGAGACCCACAATCTAGGAAACTACAAAGGCGAAAGAGGTCTACACCAACTGCAAGGACCTAAGTTACAACTATTGACCTTCTTTCCTCTCTTTTGTCATTCAGTTTAGATAGTTATGGGGTATCTTAGGAATACAACTGTCTTTTAAGGGAAGTTAGTGCTCTGCCTGTACCTCGACCCAGTATAGTAATAGGAAGATTTTCCCCACTAGCAATAAGGGCTTCTTACCAACTTCTTTACTATATTTTGTTCCTGAATTACTACCTAGAGACAAAATTTCCTTCTTTATGTCCTTTTCTTCCTCAAAATTTTCTGCTAGAGTTGTTTTGCCAACTCTTTAAACAAACATGGCTATAGAGGGATGAAAGGAAGAGGTATAGTACTCTACAATCAATGCTTCAATAGGTTCAACATCTGCAAGAAATTTATTGAGGATAGTCGTGAAGCATTGTTTAAAATCTCTTATCTTTTCCTTCTTTTCCATTTTGATGGAAATTATTTCTCTAAGAAGGGTTGCAGGGGTTTTATCTTCCCAAAAATTATTAAGGAAATCTCTCTCAAATGCATCCCAACTACTTATGGAACCGACAGGAAAATATTAATACCACATGGATGCCTTATTTTCAAAGGTGTAGGGAAAAATAATACAAACTATGTCTTCATGTTCCACATTCATAAGTCTGACTGCTAGATAGAAATTATTTATATGGTCTTCCGGGGAACATGACTTTTCAGGGTCGAATCTAGGAAAAATCCTTTCTAGGCATTTGGGAAAGTCATGTAGAAGTCATGGTAGGTTTAAATCTCTTTGTGAAATCCATGTAGGAACACAATTCTTGTTACCAACAATATTGGGATTTCTTCCATTGTCCTTGTTAGATTTAGAATTAGATTCAGAGGCAGAGGTGGAAGGAGTGGAAGCTAAAGCAGTGGGAGGTTTTTGGTCCAAGGACTGTGGTATTTATTGCAAGGTGAACTCAACTAAGTTTTCAATGGATTCAACAAGAACATTGGACTGAGTTATAGGTCAACGGGTAGCTTGTCTTCTGGGCAGTGAAGATGCTATAGGAAAATGGTTGATCTATTTTGCAAGGGAACATGCTATTCGTCAAGATTCATTGACCTTGATGTGTGGAACACCGTACAAGGTTTCAGGCGGAGGCTCAAGGATTATGAAAACTAGGCTATCAAGAGTAAGGGGAGCATCTTTGTAAGAAATATCCAACTCAGGTTTATCCCCTGTAGTAGGAAAGAGGTGAGACTGTGTTTCATGGTGGGTATTGTCAGAAGTTTGGCTACACAAAGATCAAATATTTCTGCTATCCATATGTACAACTTCGACCCTCCTTCTAGCACCAAAAATATGTTGATGTAGGAGAAATGTCCTTCAATAGACAAGGGTACTCCCCTATATGAAGTCCCAATTAGACTTCTCACCATTCAAGATAGGAGTCCCATGTGGATTCTGCCCTAGCAATGAATACTGGTATGAGGGGGGGTATGAGTGGTTGGTGGAATGAAGAAACATAGTGTGTTCAAACATGAGCTATACTAAATTCATGAAATAAAATCTAATCTAACCTATCCTAGCTAGGAGCAACAAATCTATTAAACGAGCATATATTAATGTAACCAATCCCTGCATATAACTCCTACACAGATAGTTGTTATAGGGACAAAGTTTAATAACATATATGCATAAACAAATGCATGCACATAAATTTTTTATTGCAATAACTCATACATGTCTATCTATTCACCATCTTAGAAAATTAATAATAGAGAAGAAAAGATATCGTTAAAGACACAACATTCACATAAGAGAAGTCTATAAAGGAACATTGTAACCTTACATAATTTCACAATAACTAGAATTTCACTAGAAGCAACTCATATAAACAATCATCATAAAAAAATGTTTCCTCTCCATCTAAATGGCCCAAAGGGTTTCTTGCTATTATGATTTAAAAAAAAATAGTTCTCCAAAATTATAGAATTAAAGAGCCCCTTCTAAGTGGGTACTCTTTGGCTTATATAGTTGAATTTGGTAACTGTTTCTTGGGGCTTCTTGAATTCCTAAGTAACAATTACAAACTCTAGATATTCCCTATTCCATTTATTTCTACTTTACAAAAATAAAACTAAAACTTGCGAATTTGAATTTATTTCATGATTCCCCTTTGTTCTTATCTCTAATATATGCTACCCACACTTCATGATAAACGAAAATTGATATTTTTCTACGAAACATCAAATATTCTAATGTAACTTCATAGGTTGTCAAGTTTTGGAATATGATTTTCATGTCCCTTTTTAAGGTATCCAAGAAATATTGAATTCGACTTTGATATTTTGTTGTCTTTATTAGATGTTCATCCATCAGGGCACTGGTTACCCTCTGTGGGATTTCAACAGCTAATTCTCTGGAGTGCATGGCCTTTTCCAGCTCTTCCTATATTTGTTCGTTTGGCTAGGGTTGAACTAGCTCACCAATTTTGTGAAAATGGAATTTGATGGACAGAATAATGGATGCCCTATGGAGGCTTGCACATATAACAAGGGAATTCTTTAAATCCCTTTCCATGTTTCCTCCTATTCGTTGAAATTTGGAAAGGGTAGCATCATTCAATTCACTTTCCTAGCCAGTCATTGTTGGGAGGATTTTTGGGGCATCCATTTTTTCCTCTATCCATTTCTTCATATCGTCCAACCCTGCTCTTAATATCCCAAGGTCTCGGTTTTGTCTACTTGTGCTAGGATTTGAGAGGCCTTCTTCTAAAACTCCTGCACTCCAATATACATTTCTTTGGCCAAGTTATGGAGTTGTTTCCTCACCTATTTGGTGCTTATCCTAAGATCCTAGATGTTGGTTCTGTCACCCTTGTATAATTTTGCCTCTTCTTCCAGGGTCCTAACTCTTTTTTTATACTCTTCAATCTCCTGATCATATTCTTGAGATTTTGCTTAGACACCCGAGTGAAGGGCACACCAATAGAAGTGATGGCCAAGGGATCATCCTTGATATTTTCGACCACAACTTTTTTTGTGGTAGTTGAAAGTGGAGCCACTATGGAGATACATAATCTTTTGATGCTCTCTTGAAATATCTTTCCTAAATATTTGTCAAATCTTAAGGAGTTCAGATTTGCTACTTTTCATGCCTTGGATGGTGTAAAGGTGCCTATTCCCAATTCTACTAATGGAAATTTTCCTCCAGTTAGAGGTGCATATGAAGATGTTCTAGGAATGTCAGTATCCATTTGAATTTTTTCCTTGTGCTTATTCCCGTGTCTTCTTGTTCTCTTCATTTCTTCTCCGTTTCTCGGTTCTTATTGTTCTTTGAGAGATCTTTCTTTATCCCTTTGTTATTCCTCATTTATTTTCCATTCTGCTACTGTTGTTTCTTCTTCTTCTTCCTTTATTTTCTGCTTAGTTGTTGCTTCTTCTTATTTTATTTTCTGCTCAGTTTCTACTCCTGCTTTTGCCTCTCATCTCTTTTGTTCTGCTCGACCTTTGACTTGTTTTCTGCTTCTAGTTTCTTTTTCCTTTATTCTTATACAACTTTGTATTTATTCTCATATTGTCTTTACTTTGTGTTGGGATCTTCCTCCCCTCCTGAAAATCAATTCATCATAGTCCTTTCCCTTCTACGAATTTCTTCTTCTTCCCAGGCTTTGGACTTATAACTCCACCTTTACTTGTAGGTCTGGCAGTGTTTGTTGAGAACTCTCAAGGGGTTGTGCCTGTGGAATCTTTCTTCGTTGAAGTGGAAGGTGGCCATGGTGTCAACCTCAACTTGAGCCTCTTTCATTTATATGCAGGAATAAACACCAACTCAAAGGGGTAGTAATGTCCATATCATCTTTTTGTCTCTGTTCAAGGCTACATCTAACCCCATGTACCCGAGTTTTGTAAGTTATTTATTGTAAAACAAGTTTGTCAGGAATGAACTTGGGGAGTAGGTGAGGGGATTTGGTGGCATCATATACTTTAATGTATTACCATATCCCATTAGGTACCAATCCTGTACCCTACCTAATACAACCAATTCTTTATCAAACATACATGGGCACATAATAATACTTGAAACAAAGGGATAATAAATTTGTTGCAGATCCAATGGTAGCTTGAGTGGTACTTGTGCTCCCAGAGAAATTTACAGTATACATGTATGGGGATATCTCCTGGATTCCAAGCCCAACCCATCTATAGGTAAGCGTGGATCACATACATTGTGTCTAGAAATAATAATCCATGCAAAATCTGGGGTGCTTCCCTTGAGCCATGTGTTTTTCCATTGATATGGACTCTACTAGTGTAGAGGATAAAATATCTGCCTAGCTAAATATCGATCCAGTAGTGGTGATGGAGTGAATGAGAGGCACCCATGACACTTTAAGTTTC
>ML795367.1:386215-406596 GCA_009831015.1 Picea engelmannii
GAGGCCTACAACTTTCTAGTTATGTGATTTGAGAAATTAATAATTAATGGTATACTTATTCCAGGTCGGAGGAATTAGTTCAGTTTGGAGGAGTTAGTTCAAACTCCTCCGAACATAAGAAAACTACCTTTTCGTAAAATGGCCATAATTTGTAACTCAAGTGTCTGTTTTGTGACTTCTTTATACTGTTGGAAAGGTATTTCCGAGATCTACAAATTTATAGTTATGTGATTTGAGAAATTCCTAATGCATGGTACACTTATTCTATCTCGGATTAGTTCCCTTCAAAGCCTCCAGGCAAGTTCGAGGAAGTTGTTAATAAAGTCTTCGAGCAAGTTTAGGGAAGTTGTTAAGAAAGTTTCCAAGTAAGAGCAAGTTCGGGGGAAGTTGTTAGGAAAGTATCTGAGCAGGTCGTAGGATTTATCATCAACTCCTCTGATTAGGTCGAAGGAGTTACCATCAACTCTTCCGAGCAAGTTGGAGGAGTTACCATCAACTCCTCCGAGCATAAGAGAACCGTCTCTCGTAAATTGACCATAACTTTTGACTCGTGTGTCCGTTTTGCGACATCTTTATATCGTTGGAAATGTATTTCTGGGTTCTATAAATTTCTAGTTATGTGACTTGAGAATTTACTAATTCATGGTACACTTATTTCAGGTTGGAGGAGTTACTACTAACTCCTCCGAGCAAATCAGAGGAGTTAGTACTAACTCCTCCGAACACAAGAAAAACCACCTTTCGTAAAATGGCCGTAAATTTTGACTCGGGTGTTCGTTTTGCGCATTATTTATAATGTTGGAAAGGTCTCTTCGAGCTCTATATCCTCCTAGTTATATGAATGGATAAATTACTGACCTAGGGTATAATTATTGTTGTATTAAGATCTGACACCTTGTTGACAACCTTGAAGAACACCATAACTCGACTGCGAGAAGAGGAACCATGAATCGAACTTAGGGAAGTTTATAAATGATACTTCAATTATTTTATGCCCCATTTATTTACATTCAAATGATTAATCTTGATAGTTTATTTGAAGTCACTCTCATCTATTGTATGTTGAATTTTGTCATGTACCGAGCGAAGGAGGATCATGCTCAACATTCTCACGATGGAATCTATAGCTAAAGACGATGAAGGAGCGATAACGATAGATGTATCAGTGATGGAGGATAAATAAAGAAAATATCAGGCAAACGTATGCAACATATATTTAGAAACTCCATGATGATCAACTGTCAAACTCATGATGACGAAGATGCCCCCACACCCAAAGTTAGTCTTCATGATGCATAAGACACATATGGCTAAAATCCATGTCGACCCACTAGCGCTAGGAGACAAATTCGAAATGTAACCATTGTCCTTATTTCTCATCATTACAAAGAGGATGAGGACAAACGCTAGAAGACGAAAGGTCACCGAGGGAGACGAAAGGCCAAAGGTCTTATTAAACCTCAATAAATACTAGAATAGAACCCAAAGAAAGGGATTTTGGCTCTTCAAACATTGTACACTTCTAAACTACTTTGGGAATACAGTGTCAACTAAAATTGGAGAGTTGTCCTAAGAGTTTTCATGTACTATTGCTGAAATTGTTAATACGGAGAAGCCCTAAGGGCCAACTTTTGACCAAGAGAAGGACTTGGATGTGTTGTTGTTTTGCTTTGAACTATTTCAAGCAGAATGTTTGTTGTTCACATGGGCTGTAAGAGCATGTTTGTTTATGGACTATCCTAATGCAATATATGTCTTTTTGCAGTTTTGTCATTCTTTCTTATATTACATGTCCCGAGCGAATGAGCTGCTAATGTATGTGATATAGTGACTTAGACTATTCTGGTTATATATTCATGTGCATGTGTTATCTTACTTTCTTTCTTCATTTCAACTATATGGGTGAAGCTATTGGTAGAGTTAGTTTCATTCCACAACTCATTCACTTACATTAATTCACTCCTAGATAATATAGGTTATATTAGAATTAGATTAGGCCTGCATTTAGATAGTCTTCATCTACATCTTCTGTTTGCACAACCACCCATCACTCACCCTCATCGGTGGACCGGGACACAACTAGTAGAACCAAACCAACAATGGCTGCCGGGCCAGAATTCAGATGGGTTCCCTATTCCAAATGGTGAGAGGTCTAACTGAGACTTCTTACCGAGAATAACCCCTTACTGTTGTCGGGCGAATTTGGACCCATCAACAGAATTGGCACTAAAAGGAGGGCCAGATGACAAGCTTGCTCACGTGGAGTCATTTCATTTAACTCTTAACCAACCCATGGTTCCTCCCCAAACCTTTGTATGGGATGAGCCTTTGAGTCTTCCAAGACCCATTGAGGCCATCTCAATCAAGACAATTAATCTCTTGTCAAATCCAAAATTCAACAGTGAAGGGAATGTCTCTACATTCACACATCTCAAACGATTTGACATCGCTTGATGAAATCTTAAAATTTTACAAGACAATGAAACATGCCGACTGTTCATCCTCACATTCAAAGGGCGAATTAAATCCTGGTTTAGTACATTACCAACAAAATCAATTCATAGCTGGAAACAATTCATGGAAGTGTTTATTGCTACTCATGAAAATTATGTTTATGACGAATTCGTTGATGAACTAGCAGGAATCCATAGGCTAAGAAATGAATCTGAGAATAATTTCTTTCGAAGACTCATGCCTATTTACTGTAGATTTCCTGAAAGGGATGAACTCTCAGGCCAAGAAATATTTGATTGGTTTTCATATCTCGTCTCTATTTCTGAAGAATGTGATCTGAACGATCAAGCCATCTCATATTCACAAAATTCAGATCCGACCATGAATGATATAGGGGGGATAATATTCAACCAACACTCTAAAACAACTGCAACAAAATCTTTATCAATAATCCTAGACCCCGTAGCTCCAGAGTGTGAACCATGTAACGATCCCCCTTCCGAAAATCATGATCATATTCTGGTCTGTGATGAACCTATCATTGAAGAAATCCCATCATCTTCAAAATCTGAAGACCTTCATGCACTGTATACAAATATGTTTAATGATTATCATCCACACGAGCAACCATATATTTATCCTGCAATACATTATTCACAATACTCCTTTGGTAATGAAACGTTGAATGATATAACAGATCAAGAAGAGTGCCCAACCTTAATCGATCAAACACTCATTCTGAATGACACTTCATCCGAGATGTATCACTTTGAAACTCCTTCACAATCTCAATTTCTGGAACATGTTGAATCACAATTTAATAATAATGATCCTGTTTTTGATGACTACTGTTTTGTTCCAGAATTGAGTGTGGGTACCAAATTATCATTCGTTGATCCTTCACAATCAGATATTTTGACATTGATGCACATATGCTAATCACTGCAAATATAAAATATGAAGATCACAATGAGTTTGATGATCCTCATGAAGAAATTATAGAAAATAGACAACCCATCACCATGCAAAGCATAGGAAACATTGAGGTAATCCAGGAAATTCTATCGCCTCAACCTGCCCTAGAATTACTTGTTATTCATCAAGGGAAAATTCATCAATTGTCCTTGGATTCTATTTCAATGCTCCGATACTCTTCGCATGATTTCATTGATATCATAGGAGAAGCTTTGGAGCTATCTTTCACTCAATGTTTCCCTCAGACAATCCACCATTATCTCCCCTCTCAGCATGCATAGTATGTGAAATTTGAACCCGGGGGGATCTACATCGGCAATGAGACACTCCAATATCTATCGATGATTATGTCAAGTGTCTGTTGTCTTACTTCTACCCTAGGATGAGAAATATCACCCACTCTGACACTCCCTTACAGAGTACGTTGCATGCACTTTTCATTCATGAGCCTCATTAGGTATGCATCTCATTGTTTATTTCCTTCCAGAGATCATATGATGATAATTGTAAATTTTATGATGGAATTGAGTCATGGTTGGAGGAATCTTACATATTTGCATGTACTATGAATCATAACGATACTAAATTTAACTTGCTGAGTGGATAATTGTTTGAATCATTTCTTCCTATCCTTCATCTCTCATTACTTCAATCTCTGCAATTGGCCTTCAATCAACATGCAATTGCAGGTTTGGAGTTACTTGATTGGATTCACTGGCACTATGCTTATACCTAGCTTCCTTTCAACCAATGTAGGTTAGGTTAGAAAAAGGATTAGCATAGTCATCTTACTTCCTTTCTTCCTACATAGCTTAGATATTTGTTTTTATTTTCATTTGAATAACATAGGTTTAGATTTGTTTTGTTTTCTTCAATAAAGACCACCAACTGTCATTATCTTAATTTGCATTTAGTGGTGATTGCTTTAGTTTAATTTCCTTTTCATCAAAGTTTTCTTCTTTTAGTGTAATGCTCTTCATTTTGTTTCACTAAAAGTTTGACTTAATCTTGGTTTTCCTCTATCTTCATGAGGAAACCATGTGTATGAATTCTCCAAAAAGGTTCAATTGCAAAATTCACTTGTCTCAACAATATTTACCCTGACATTGGTAGTTGAGTAGCCGGTCACCCCAAAATGTTGAATAATATCTATTGGGGAATGCTTTACAGTTTGGACAAGATGGAGATTGGATTTAAGAAATTGCATCGGTTATTCACAACCTTGCTAAAGATTGTGTCTATTGAACATAATCATTGAAGTAATTCTGACCCCTTGATAGGAGACACACATACCTCGAGGAACAGGTCATTAAGTGTCAGTCTCCCTCTGATAATTCAATCACAATGATCTTCGATCTCACTGATACCGATCAAGCAAAGGTCTCTCAAGCACACTTTTTCTAAGGAATAATGGGTGATTGTTAATGCTATAGTTATTTGTTGCCCGAAAGGAGAAATTCCGATAGACAAACCAACATTCGAGATCAAGTCTACTTTGTCTCCCGATAACTGGAATGGGTGATACTCTTGGAGAAATACCAAATACCCCAGATAAATTTTGATTGTCATTTTCGGATTATTGCGGTGAGGATTTTCAGAAAGGTCCTACGGAATTGATCATGGAAAAGTATATTCATTTCAAAAGAAAGGCAATATTTAAGGAAGACACGCATCTTAAGAATCTTTGAACTAACCATGAAACATTAGAACTGTGGTTGACTGGACATGTCACGTTGTAACATCAGTTCTAGATCTTGAAGAAGTGAAAATAAAATAGACATGTAAAAAAGGCCAAAGCAATGGAGCTTGATGGACAATGAAGTGGAGCTCTGGCCAACACTTGCCCCTAAAGCACAAGGCTGCACAAATGAATTGGAAGCCTTCAGAAAACCATGATAAAAGGTGTAATTCTCAGCCAACACTAGCACAAAGACCTATCTGAACTAAGTATTATGTGTATTAGCTTTCACATAGATTGATCATTTCAAGAGGCTACAAACTTATGGCTAGTCGGAATGTGTGAATATCCTCTAAGATGCTGGAAACACTCAATCTATGATTTCTTTATCAGTCAATTGCATTTCCTAATTACATATTTTTGATTATCAATCATCTAAAAGGCTTGATTTTTTTTTTCCAGTTGCAACAAGAAATTGGACTGAATTCATCTCGAACCCTGAATACGTCATATTTGCTAATTCAACATTTTTCTTCCCATTCTTTCATCATCATCTTTTCCCTTCAAAGCAGTTCATTTCTTCAATTTTGTTGTCTTATGACCCCTGATTATATTTCATGACATACATGGCTCTCACCTTTGTTTGTCTTTTCACAGGTAGCATCTTCGCACTGGAAGCAACCATGAATCAACTTGCATCTCTTTCCCAAATCATGAGCAAAGTTAGGTGTCTATGTCTGAAAATGAATCAGAACTATTTGGGGATGTTGTGGAAACAATTAAATCATCACTAAGAATAGTGGTTAATCAACGATCATCCTTGCATATTAGCTGGTGAGAAGATCCTATGTAATGGATGAACCATCCACACACTAAGTATTTGCTCTTGTGAAGGGTGAAGTGTCAAAGTCTAAAGGATGAAAACCTAAAGGGATATCTCTATGTAGCCAGGTGTAGCAAATATATGAATAAATATCAAAAGATGGCAGTCATCCTTTATCAGGATAAAAATGCCATCACTTTCCCCATCCACCGAATGCTAAGCATGCACTAAATAAGTCGGGAAGGAATGGAAAGGAAAGTTTGACCAGACTAGGGGACATGTAGATATCTTCGTAGGGGCTATGGACGCTCGCTGATAGTGGAGCAAGGCCTGTGACGCCATGATGACTCCATCGGGGCTACAGATGCTCGTGGGCAGTGGAGCAACAGTTGCAAGATATATATATACAGACCTGGTGAAAAATATTTATTTATCCCAAACCTAGATCAACCGCAAGATGGAGATACCAACCCAGATCGTCGACGCAGTTTAAGGAAATAATCTTCATCATCATTCATCCTCCATCTACAACAGACAATCTCTACTAGCTGATATGCAAGCATCACCAGTGATCCCACCACGATGGAATCATTCAGGTAACTGTTACGCATTATTCCAAGATTTTGTTTTTGAATTTAAAAGTAAATTTCATGACCCTCTATATTTTATGCTTATCAGTTAAGAAAGACTAGTAGAGATTCTGGCTTCACCTAGTGTGTTGCCATTTGTTGTGCCCCCAAAAAAGCCTCCCAGTTTTCTTGTCTTACCCTCTATCCAAGACAAGAAATTCGCCCCCCCTTTAATTCTTCCAATTGGATCCCTTGCACTCTCTCTCTCTCACGCAAATAGCTACGCCCAAGTTCTCCTCACCCTAACTCACTTTACCACTTCTGGTTACTTCATGGATCACTTATACATGACGATCCACACTTCGATGAGTCCTCTCTTCCTACGCTAAGACATAGCGTTCTGACGCGCACGTCCTTCTTCCACCTTTTCATTGACATGCCATTGGTTTTCTCATCAGTTCACCGTCTACCTCCCTTTGAACTTGGCTAATGTGCTATCGCGCTTCTGCCAAACCTCACTAACTCACATCTTCATCATCAGTGAAATTCGCATGATCAATGTCCACTCACCGATATTGGCCACATTATTATCACGCACACACCTTTCACAAACTAACTCACTTCTACTCATGCCATTGCATCACATAACAATGATGCTCTCTCCTTGTCGCTTCATTACATTGCTTATTTATGAGGTTCACCTCTTCTTCCCAACACACTACATGTTGAACAGTTTCCATCTCACGTTGCAAATGCATAAGCAAAATAATGTTGACCCCTCATCGTCGTCAAGCACATCGAGGACAATCCGATTCCTCTCGCCAATGTTGATCAGGTCAACGTAGCTCACTTTCGCCTTGAGGCTTATCTCGTTCCCCTTCCAGCTCGAATCCCTTCTTGTTACGTTCATCAGTCAATCTACTTACATTATCAATGATTAAACTCTCCATGCCTATCTAGACAGTTGGTCATTAATTTCCCATCTCAACTGATTCACTTCAGATCATAGTCATACTCAAGTTTTAGTGTTCCGAGTGGCTTTCTTTGCACACATGGTACTAGCTTGTTTTTTTTTGTGTTTCTTGACGTTACAACTAAATATTCAATGTGGAAGAATTGCCTAGAATCAAATGGGTTAATCATAACACCTACAGGTCTTGTGTTGGTTTTGAAATGCACTTTGGGAGAAATTTGGTCCTTTCAGCTCCTAGACAGTGCTAAGTGCACTGGACGTCAGTTGGCAGTTTTGGCGTATTTATAACTTTGTGATATTAATGCATAATCTGAGTCTTAATGGGTGGATTAAGAGCATGTACATCAAATATGACCCAACAACTGACGAAATTAAATTTGAATAAAGCACCAACGAACGCGGGACCCAAACTTTTATTAAAAAACGCCTTTGGGCGCAATTTTTCGGTAACCATCAAAGTGAAATTTTCATCTCTGAAACAGGCTAATTGTATTATTCTCGCCATTATGATTCCAACGTAACTGTCAGAGTAAAAATACAAGGTCATAAAGTGCCAAAACGATCGTCTAGGATTTCTCACTAGGAAAGCCTCGATAGTCGTGGCCATCATTAGAAATGGATCCACTCAAATGATAGAACAACATGTTTAGTTATCTTGTTAAAAATGTTCCTCTATGCTCTCTACGTTGCAAAAAATGACACCTCAATCGGGCATCATATGAGGAAGTTACGAGCTTTTGAACTCAAGCTCTCATTGTCTCTCGCCAGTTCGATACTTAGAATTTTTCCAATTTTGATTTCCCTAGAAGGAGGAGTTCCCTTCAACTCTTTCGAGCTACTCGGAGGAGTTCCCTTCATCTCTTTCGAGTTGCTCAGAGGCGTTTCCTTCAAAGCCTCTGAGCAAGTTCAGGGAAGTTGTTAAGAAAGTCTCTGAGCAAGTTTGGGGAAGTTGTTAAGAAAGTCTCCGAGCAGGTCAGAGGAGTTACCATCAACTCTTCTGAGTAGGTCGGAGGAGTTAGTTCAAACTCGTCTGAGCAGAAGAGAATTGCCTCTCGTAAATTGGCCATAACTTTTAACTCGGGTGTCCGTTTTGCGACTTCTTTATACCGTTGGAAAGGTATTTCTGATCCCTACAGCTTTATAGTTATACGATTTGAGAAATTCCGAATGAATGGTACACTTAGTCCAAGTCGGAGGCATTATTTCAGTTCATAGGAGTTAGTTCAAACTCCTCCGAACATAAGAAAACCACCTTTCGTAAAATGGCCCTAACGTTTGACTCGGGTGTCTGTTTTGTGACTTCTTTATACCATTGGAAAGGTATTTCCAAGATATACAACTTTCTTGTTATGTTATTTGAGAAATTCCTAATGAATAGTACACCTACTCCAACTCAGAGGAGTTACCTTCAAAGCCTCTTAGCAAGTTCAGGGAAGTTGTTAAGAAAGACTCTGAGCAAGTTCGAGGAAGTTGCTAAGAAAGTATTTGAGAAAGAGAAAGTTAAGGGAAAGTTGTTAAGAAAGTATCCTAGCAGGTCGAAGGAGTTACCATCAACTCCTCAGAGTAGGTTGGAGGAGTTACCATCAACTCCTACGAGCATAAGAGAACTATATCTCGTAAATTGACCATGACTTTTGACTCAGGTGTCCCTTTTGCGACTTCTTTATACTGTTGGAAAGGTATTTACGAGATCTACAACTTTATAGTTATGTGATTTGAGAAATTATTAATTCATGGTACACTTATTTCAGGTCAGAGGAGTTAGCACTAACTCCTTCGAGCAAATCGGAGGAGTTAGTACTAACTCCTCTGAACACAAGAAAACCACCTTTCGTAAAATGGATGTAACTTTTGACTCTTGTGTCCATTTTTTGCATTCTTTATACCGTTGGAAATTTATCTTCTATATATACAACTTCCTAGTTATATGATTGGAGAAATTCCTGATCTATGGTATACTTATTCTTGTATTAATATCTAACACCTTGTTGACAACCTCGAAGAACACCATAATTCGACCGCGAGCAGAGGAACCATGAATCGAACTTAGGGAAGTTTATAAATTATACTTCAATTAATTTATCCTCCATTTATTTACATTCAAATGATTATTCTTGATAGTTTATTTGAAGTTACTCTCATCTATTGTATGTTTAATGTTGTTAGGTACTGAGCGAAGCAGGATCACACTCAACATTCTCATGATGGAATCTACAACTAAAGATGATGAAGGAGGGATTACAAAAGATGCAGCAGTGATGGAGGAGAAACAAATAAAATATCGGACTAATGTATGAAGCAGGGATCTAGAAACTCCATGAAGATTGACTGTCAAACTCAAGACAAAGAAGATGACCCCACACCCAAAGACAATCTTCATGATGCGCAAGACACATATGGATGAAATCCACGTCAACCCATGCTAGAAGACAAAAGGCCACCGAGGGAGATGAAAGGCCAAAGGTCTTATTGAACCTCAATAAATACTAGAATATAAACCAAAGAAAGGGATTTTGGCTATTCAAACATTGTACACTTCTGAACTACTTTGGGAATACAATGTCAACTAAAATTGGAGAGTTGTCCTAAGAGTTTTCATGTACTATTGCTGAAACTGTTAATATGGATAAGCCCCCAGGGCCAACTTTTGACTGAGAGAAGGACTTGCGTGTGTTGTTTTTTTCTTGCGAACTATTTCAAGCATAATGTTTGATGTTCATATGGGTTGTAAGAGCATGTTTGTTTATGGACTATTCTGATGCAATATATGTCTTTTTGGAATTTTGTCATTCTTTCTTATATTACATGTCCTAAGCGAATGAGCTGCTAATGTATGTGATATAGTGACTTAGACTATTTTGGTTATATATTCATGTGCATGTATTATCTGACTTTATTTCTTAATTTTAGCTATTTGGGTGAAGCTATTGGTAAAATTAGTTTCATGCCACAACTCATTGACTTACATTAATTCGCTCCTAGCTAGGATAGGTTAGATCAGAATTATATTAGGCCCACATTTATATAGTCTCCATCTACATCTTTCGTTTGCACAACCACTCATCACTCACCCTCATCGATGGACTGAGCCGTAACCAATAGAACCAAACCAACAATGGCTGCCGGGCCAAAATTCAGATGGGTTCCCTATTCCAAACGGTGAGAGGTCTAATTGGGACTTCTTACCTGGGAGAACCCCTTACTGTTGTCAGGATAATTTGGACCTGTCAATAGGTTGGTTGTTTGGTTTCTTATGAAAAGTTCATAAAGTTTTGTGATGAGATGACCCTTCACCGGTGTTTTTCTTCAGGTATACCACATCATTGGATAACTTCTTGACCATTTTAATCACATTGTACACATTAGTTGGTTCTTTACCAGGTGGTTTGGTCAATAATAAGGGTTACAGTCCAAAAATTCCATACCTATGCATACATGGCATTGGCCTTTCCACTTACATATTTTTCCAAAAACACTGCTGAGGCTTCCTCTTAAAAACCTATTTTTTAGAAGATGTATGCACCCTTCTGAACTATAGCTTGCGTACACATGCATGCTTCATACTAGACAACCCATGTACATACATGAGATGCATACTAGACAACCCGCGTTTACCTCCAAAAATTGCAAAAAATATATAATTGCAAGGAATTCAGTGGAGTTTACAGGCTATTGAAGGTTTCCCAACCATTTTACCCATTGTAGCCCATCCCCAAACCGAATAACCATATTTTTCTCATATAAAAGGAGGTCTTAGGGTCTCATTTCAATAACAAGCAAGGGAATAATAAAACTATGCCAAAATCCCTTCCCCTTTCTAGCCCAAGTTTTGCATCCCTTTCTGAGTTTTGGCCTCAACATTCCCCTCAAACCCTTTCTCCTTATACAACCATTTCCCCTTTCCCAAGAGATAAGTTGGTGTGAGAAGTTTTCATGGGATTGGAGCACTTGGAGCCACGATAGAGGAGCCTAGACCTGGTTCGTGGAACATTTTCCGACAAAGGTTGTAATCTTTGTGATCTTCATATTGAATAAAATAGTTCTTTCCTATCCCAATACATTGTGTCTTTATTATTTCATTTGATTTATGCATTTATATCTATATCTGAACATTGAAAGTGATAAGTAGAGATCGTATATCTTGTAGCATTGTTTTCCTAAGATTTTTGCAGGTCAAATTTGGGAGGAGACCCACAATCTAGGAAACTACAAAGGCGAAAGAGGTCTACACCAACTGCAAGGACCTAAGTTACAACTATTGACCTTCTTTCCTCTCTTTTGTCATTCAGTTTAGATAGTTATGGGGTATCTTAGGAATACAACTGTCTTTTAAGGGAAGTTAGTGCTCTGCCTGTACCTCGACCCAGTATAGTAATAGGAAGATTTTCCCCACTAGCAATAAGGGCTTCTTACCAACTTCTTTACTATATTTTGTTCCTGAATTACTACCTAGAGACAAAATTTCCTTCTTTATGTCCTTTTCTTCCTCAAAATTTTCTGCTAGAGTTGTTTTGCCAACTCTTTAAACAAACATGGCTATAGAGGGATGAAAGGAAGAGGTATAGTACTCTACAATCAATGCTTCAATAGGTTCAACATCTGCAAGAAATTTATTGAGGATAGTCGTGAAGCATTGTTTAAAATCTCTTATCTTTTCCTTCTTTTCCATTTTGATGGAAATTATTTCTCTAAGAAGGGTTGCAGGGGTTTTATCTTCCCAAAAATTATTAAGGAAATCTCTCTCAAATGCATCCCAACTACTTATGGAACCGACAGGAAAATATTAATACCACATGGATGCCTTATTTTCAAAGGTGTAGGGAAAAATAATACAAACTATGTCTTCATGTTCCACATTCATAAGTCTGACTGCTAGATAGAAATTATTTATATGGTCTTCCGGGGAACATGACTTTTCAGGGTCGAATCTAGGAAAAATCCTTTCTAGGCATTTGGGAAAGTCATGTAGAAGTCATGGTAGGTTTAAATCTCTTTGTGAAATCCATGTAGGAACACAATTCTTGTTACCAACAATATTGGGATTTCTTCCATTGTCCTTGTTAGATTTAGAATTAGATTCAGAGGCAGAGGTGGAAGGAGTGGAAGCTAAAGCAGTGGGAGGTTTTTGGTCCAAGGACTGTGGTATTTATTGCAAGGTGAACTCAACTAAGTTTTCAATGGATTCAACAAGAACATTGGACTGAGTTATAGGTCAACGGGTAGCTTGTCTTCTGGGCAGTGAAGATGCTATAGGAAAATGGTTGATCTATTTTGCAAGGGAACATGCTATTCGTCAAGATTCATTGACCTTGATGTGTGGAACACCGTACAAGGTTTCAGGCGGAGGCTCAAGGATTATGAAAACTAGGCTATCAAGAGTAAGGGGAGCATCTTTGTAAGAAATATCCAACTCAGGTTTATCCCCTGTAGTAGGAAAGAGGTGAGACTGTGTTTCATGGTGGGTATTGTCAGAAGTTTGGCTACACAAAGATCAAATATTTCTGCTATCCATATGTACAACTTCGACCCTCCTTCTAGCACCAAAAATATGTTGATGTAGGAGAAATGTCCTTCAATAGACAAGGGTACTCCCCTATATGAAGTCCCAATTAGACTTCTCACCATTCAAGATAGGAGTCCCATGTGGATTCTGCCCTAGCAATGAATACTGGTATGAGGGGGGGTATGAGTGGTTGGTGGAATGAAGAAACATAGTGTGTTCAAACATGAGCTATACTAAATTCATGAAATAAAATCTAATCTAACCTATCCTAGCTAGGAGCAACAAATCTATTAAACGAGCATATATTAATGTAACCAATCCCTGCATATAACTCCTACACAGATAGTTGTTATAGGGACAAAGTTTAATAACATATATGCATAAACAAATGCATGCACATAAATTTTTTATTGCAATAACTCATACATGTCTATCTATTCACCATCTTAGAAAATTAATAATAGAGAAGAAAAGATATCGTTAAAGACACAACATTCACATAAGAGAAGTCTATAAAGGAACATTGTAACCTTACATAATTTCACAATAACTAGAATTTCACTAGAAGCAACTCATATAAACAATCATCATAAAAAAATGTTTCCTCTCCATCTAAATGGCCCAAAGGGTTTCTTGCTATTATGATTTAAAAAAAAATAGTTCTCCAAAATTATAGAATTAAAGAGCCCCTTCTAAGTGGGTACTCTTTGGCTTATATAGTTGAATTTGGTAACTGTTTCTTGGGGCTTCTTGAATTCCTAAGTAACAATTACAAACTCTAGATATTCCCTATTCCATTTATTTCTACTTTACAAAAATAAAACTAAAACTTGCGAATTTGAATTTATTTCATGATTCCCCTTTGTTCTTATCTCTAATATATGCTACCCACACTTCATGATAAACGAAAATTGATATTTTTCTACGAAACATCAAATATTCTAATGTAACTTCATAGGTTGTCAAGTTTTGGAATATGATTTTCATGTCCCTTTTTAAGGTATCCAAGAAATATTGAATTCGACTTTGATATTTTGTTGTCTTTATTAGATGTTCATCCATCAGGGCACTGGTTACCCTCTGTGGGATTTCAACAGCTAATTCTCTGGAGTGCATGGCCTTTTCCAGCTCTTCCTATATTTGTTCGTTTGGCTAGGGTTGAACTAGCTCACCAATTTTGTGAAAATGGAATTTGATGGACAGAATAATGGATGCCCTATGGAGGCTTGCACATATAACAAGGGAATTCTTTAAATCCCTTTCCATGTTTCCTCCTATTCGTTGAAATTTGGAAAGGGTAGCATCATTCAATTCACTTTCCTAGCCAGTCATTGTTGGGAGGATTTTTGGGGCATCCATTTTTTCCTCTATCCATTTCTTCATATCGTCCAACCCTGCTCTTAATATCCCAAGGTCTCGGTTTTGTCTACTTGTGCTAGGATTTGAGAGGCCTTCTTCTAAAACTCCTGCACTCCAATATACATTTCTTTGGCCAAGTTATGGAGTTGTTTCCTCACCTATTTGGTGCTTATCCTAAGATCCTAGATGTTGGTTCTGTCACCCTTGTATAATTTTGCCTCTTCTTCCAGGGTCCTAACTCTTTTTTTATACTCTTCAATCTCCTGATCATATTCTTGAGATTTTGCTTAGACACCCGAGTGAAGGGCACACCAATAGAAGTGATGGCCAAGGGATCATCCTTGATATTTTCGACCACAACTTTTTTTGTGGTAGTTGAAAGTGGAGCCACTATGGAGATACATAATCTTTTGATGCTCTCTTGAAATATCTTTCCTAAATATTTGTCAAATCTTAAGGAGTTCAGATTTGCTACTTTTCATGCCTTGGATGGTGTAAAGGTGCCTATTCCCAATTCTACTAATGGAAATTTTCCTCCAGTTAGAGGTGCATATGAAGATGTTCTAGGAATGTCAGTATCCATTTGAATTTTTTCCTTGTGCTTATTCCCGTGTCTTCTTGTTCTCTTCATTTCTTCTCCGTTTCTCGGTTCTTATTGTTCTTTGAGAGATCTTTCTTTATCCCTTTGTTATTCCTCATTTATTTTCCATTCTGCTACTGTTGTTTCTTCTTCTTCTTCCTTTATTTTCTGCTTAGTTGTTGCTTCTTCTTATTTTATTTTCTGCTCAGTTTCTACTCCTGCTTTTGCCTCTCATCTCTTTTGTTCTGCTCGACCTTTGACTTGTTTTCTGCTTCTAGTTTCTTTTTCCTTTATTCTTATACAACTTTGTATTTATTCTCATATTGTCTTTACTTTGTGTTGGGATCTTCCTCCCCTCCTGAAAATCAATTCATCATAGTCCTTTCCCTTCTACGAATTTCTTCTTCTTCCCAGGCTTTGGACTTATAACTCCACCTTTACTTGTAGGTCTGGCAGTGTTTGTTGAGAACTCTCAAGGGGTTGTGCCTGTGGAATCTTTCTTCGTTGAAGTGGAAGGTGGCCATGGTGTCAACCTCAACTTGAGCCTCTTTCATTTATATGCAGGAATAAACACCAACTCAAAGGGGTAGTAATGTCCATATCATCTTTTTGTCTCTGTTCAAGGCTACATCTAACCCCATGTACCCGAGTTTTGTAAGTTATTTATTGTAAAACAAGTTTGTCAGGAATGAACTTGGGGAGTAGGTGAGGGGATTTGGTGGCATCATATACTTTAATGTATTACCATATCCCATTAGGTACCAATCCTGTACCCTACCTAATACAACCAATTCTTTATCAAACATACATGGGCACATAATAATACTTGAAACAAAGGGATAATAAATTTGTTGCAGATCCAATGGTAGCTTGAGTGGTACTTGTGCTCCCAGAGAAATTTACAGTATACATGTATGGGGATATCTCCTGGATTCCAAGCCCAACCCATCTATAGGTAAGCGTGGATCACATACATTGTGTCTAGAAATAATAATCCATGCAAAATCTGGGGTGCTTCCCTTGAGCCATGTGTTTTTCCATTGATATGGACTCTACTAGTGTAGAGGATAAAATATCTGCCTAGCTAAATATCGATCCAGTAGTGGTGATGGAGTGAATGAGAGGCACCCATGACACTTTAAGTTTCTGAGTGTTAGGTTCTCCATACACTCTTTACAACATTGCTATCACATATTGGTAGGGGGGCATAAGTAGATTAGTTGGGTAGTCATCTGATGCCATCATCTTGAATTTCCTTCCTAGAGCACACCAATTATTCATAAGGTCTCTGGGTTTATGAGGGAATTCCTTCACCTAGTATTCATCTAATGAAATCTCTCATGTAGGTAATTGATAGCACGATGTGAGCACTAATGGATGGAAGAAAGAAACAGATTTTCATTCTGCATTGATTATCTACCTATCGTCTATATGCATATGCCTGATGATCAAGGATATGGACTCAGTGCAGGAGAATACTGCTAAATGTGTGACTATTTTGTGCAGTCTATAAATGGCTTGATATAGGACGAGGTATGCATCTCATTTTGGAAGCTGTGGGAAGATTTGGTTGGTAAACATCTGATATATCTCTCCCCAGTGGAATGAAGTGTCTTTGTCAATGACACACTAGGTGTCATCATATACAAGATATGGGGTATCTTGGGGTATCTATTTACTTTGAATGGTATATTATTTTAAGCTCACCTAGCAACTCCACAAGATATAGGGATGACTCCACACGAGAACTTACACAAGAACATCACATGGTTTTTATTGCCTTGCAAGGTCTAGTTTTGATTCTGAGTGAACCCTAACATTTTCTTCGGAACAAGACTATACTTTCATCATGAAATATCCCTAAGTTGGTAAGCATACTGAGTCTCTGGTAGGTTCTTTTGACAAGCACTATGGTGAGTGTAACCTCAACACCTTCATATTTGTTTTTTTCCATCTCAAGGTAGTATTATGGTGGCAATTGTGCTTGTTTCTATCTCAGATTAACCATATGGTCACTGTTGTGAGGCCATGAGTAAGGTATAGATTCTCTGCTTATGACCCACTGAGTTTTGTTTCATTTTTGGATTATCCTCATGACTTACTTGTAGGTAACTATCTTAAATTCTTACCTTAGTTCGTGGGGAAGTTGGGACTATTGGTTGAGGATCACTTGGCTTATTTTTTAATGGTGGTGGATGATTTTGACATGGAACATGAGAATGTGGTTATGAGGATGTTTGTGTCGACCCTCGAGGGGGAGGCACAAGCATGGCACTAATATTTTCCCAATTCCTCCATTGATGGATGGGATTCGTTCCAAGAGAAGTTCATTGAAAGATGGGAAGATGAACAAGAAAATCTTGCAGCCCATGAGTTTCCTCCATGCCATGTTATTGACCAACCAGGGAAGATGACACCATTATAAGATGTTCAACCATTGGTTGAGAAAGGAATCCTTACGATTCCCCAAGGGTTGCAATAAATTTTTCTATTTCATAAGAACGCTACGATGGATACATACCATATTCTATCCTTTCAATGGACCAAGGATTGTAAGAAATATTGGTTTCTATGCAAGAGAACCTCTTAATGAATAGGAAGATGATGGATCAAGATTGATTGATCAAGAACCAATAACTACACCACTTGAGTCATATGCAGAGTTCCATGAATATGAAGAGAAAGAGTTCAGTGCTCCAGCGTGTTCATTGCTTCATTCCAATGATGATAAACAAATTCAAGAGGAAGAACCATAAGTAATATACATAGACTTAGATCAACACACGACTTCATCTGTGCACATCTCGATAGTGGTTAAGGAACAAATCGATCATATACCATTACAACAGGAGGAGCCACTTTTGGTTCAACTAGAGGATGATATCCCTTAAATTTTGCCTATGACCTTGCATTCAGATGTGGTTCTTCAAGATCCTTTGATTGATCAGTTCTTGGATATTAGGGTTCATCATGATTCAGTTGAGATCAGGATGATGGAGGTATTTCAACAGGTAGATTATAAGAGTTGTGGATCTCATGGATTCATGCTTATTTATTTTGAAATACCATGTTCCAAATTCCAACCAACAACCTTCAATCATGCCTTCATTAGCAAGTACATCAAGGCATATTTGAGACATATGATATTTCATGATTGGTTGCATCGAAAGGTTGACTATGTTGATATTTTCCATCTAATTGATCATCTAGTTGCATGGTTACATTGGTCTTTCGAGTATGTTGATTTGATCATGACAACTTTGAGGTGATAAATTTGTTTTTTAGGGGTAGTTTCCTTTCCTTTTTGCATGTCATTCTCAGATTTCATCCTTTCTGATTTTTATGTTTTAGGACAACAACTTAATATTCTATTTGCATAGTCTTTCCATTCAATTATTTTACTTTCATCCCTATATAACTATCATTGATTTTTTCCTTATTATATCAACATGTGGTCGTGTCTTGTGATGTTGTAGGTTTTTTGTTTCATAGCATAGTGGCTTTCCACTTTTTCTATTCTTGAGTCAAATTCTGAGTGTCTTATCTTACATATGTTGAGCCTTTGTGTCTTATCATTAGAGTGAGCCTAGATGAAGGTTCTGTTTTTTCATGTTCCAAAGAATTAAGCCTTTGGGATGGGTAGGTTTGAAGAGACATAAGAGAGTCTCGAGTCATTGTATATATTTTATCTTTATTTCTTATCACTGACTCTTCTACTTTGAGTCAGATGCCCCCTCATCCAACAATAGGGACATGATAGCATGCATCTTATATCTTCTTGAGTTATCACTTCAAACTGATGGAAGAGTTTCATCATTGGTCTTATTTTTAGTAGATCATCTTGCATTGACTCCAACACATTATCTACAGACAATCCAGAAGTATAGCACCTCACTAGTACATATGGGGTCAATATTTGATGAACTCTTCTGACGATAAAGATAAAATTAATCACACAATCTCAAATTGCTAGATAATGATTAAAAATTTAATCATTTTTTCTGGGTGCCTCGATGTTCATCGTACTTTCAAATAACTTCTATTTATATTGATCTTACGACGTTCGTTCATCGATCTAGCGACTAAATTTCGTCAATCTAGCGACATACGTTTATCAATCTAGAGATGCGCTTTAGTCGATATCGCAACGAATTTGCATCAGTGTTGCGACTCACGTAGAAAATGCCAAATACCTCTTTTTAGAACCGTTTAATGATCATTGAATTGGTCAATGTTGACATAGTCAATGTTCATCGGTATTCTGACGAAGGGGAGTGATTTTGACTATTTTTTTTGTATGTGCGAAGGTTATCAATTTTTTTTCTAGTCATTGTTCGTTGCATGAATTATTAGTATTTTTTTCTATGCGCTATTTGCCTCATATCCAATTCTTGATTTGCATAGCTTGGATTTTGTACTTTGAAGGTTATACATATTTAATATTTTTTTGTCTCCTTTTAAAAACTCACATTGGATCCCTAACCCTTAGACCCTCTTTTATTTGGGGATACAAATTATTTCCTAGGAAATACGTATGAACATGTCTAATCAATTCGATTTAATGACTATACAATTTGTCTTGGTCTAGTTTTCTTTTATTGTTTGACTTTATTACTTTCTTATAGTGAAGCTTTGGAGCTTATGTGGTAAAAATGTATGGTTTTTATTTCTTTATTAATTATTGACTATTGTTATAAATCTTTAATAAATCCATGATGACAATGACTTAATTCTCTAGTACAAATGGGGTCAATATTTGATGACATTTGTACCAAAAGAATATATTTGCATATTTTACTTATATCGCTTCAGTGGGTTTTGTTTTATTAGGAAATGCCAATGTCAAGGATTACCACTGAAGAGAATGAAAAGATGCTTGTTAGGTTAAGGGTGACATTGGAGGAACAAGGTGATGGGAAATGTTATTGCCCTTGTAATCAAGCAAGGGCTTCAATAGAAGAAGACTTGTAAGAAAAATAGTTTAAAGACATTGTTGGAGGTGTTAGCGTCAGAAGTCACTCCTGGATTGCAGCAGGAGCAGAGCCCGACACCCATCAGTTTAATGTCACGATTTGTTTATAAAATGGATGATCAAATGGAGGCAAACTCAGGACAACATCATTTCAATTCTGAAAATAGGCCACGCATGCATGGGCAAGTGAGGTCTTAGATAAACTTCAAACAGTGAGTTGTAATAAGGGTGAGTAGGGGGGAAGACTTGTATAAGAAGAGTGCAGGGGTCTTTTATAAACATCAGGTTCCTAATAGACTGTGAGAAGAACCATCCAAAGGCAAGATCTTCTTACATTCAAACGCAGAAGACCAGAGAAAACAGTAATGCAACAACAAATCCTTTATTATAACATAACTGCAACAATTCATGCGAATCATTCGATCATGAACTCTCTGGCATGAGACGAAAACAAAGGTGAAATAGGAAAACTGTTTGTCATAAAACAAGAAATCT
>ML795367.1:406646-418310 GCA_009831015.1 Picea engelmannii
TGCAACAACAAATCCTTTATTATAACATAACTGCAACAATTCATGCGAATCATTCGATCATGAACTCTCTGGCATGAGACGAAAACAAAGGTGAAATAGGAAAACTGTTTGTCATAAAACAAGAAATCTCAAATACAGATGCATAACCAGGGAACTAGAATGGTTGTTAAAACATTACAGTCGGGAGATCCGCTCTACCATCGATGCTTACAAAAATGGCGAAAATGCCTACATATACTCAAAAACAACAACAACAACAAAAACAAGACGCTGCATTAAAAACATTGCGTCTGCATGTCTTCTGACAGTCTGCGCATGCAGACTCTGGCCGATCGTGCACCCAAGATAGACGCTATCATATTTCAGACTGTCCTGTTGCAGATGAATCGACCAACTTTAGTCCTTTGCTGGACTTTCTTTTTATGGCGGAGATGATGCCCAACCACCAACAACAACCACAATAACTGCTTTCTTGGGACTGGGGACAGCCTCGGTCAACCCTACCTTCTGGGACGTGGAGGTCTCCTAATGGTGCCACCTGGATCAGCTGAACGGTCTCTCTTTGGATGCTGCTTCGCTGGACTGCTGCGAGGGACCACTATGACAGGTGTGAAAAAGGGTATGATGGGAGTGATGGCATCAACACAGTGGAGGTAATGGAGAGGAAATGAGAGCTGTGACATCAGCTGAGGAATCCCACATGGTCTGAGTAGGAAAGAGGAGGAAGGTGTATGGAGTGCAGGGGTACAGGTGGACACAGAGTAAAAGGGATGATCATACAGGTGGAGATGACTAGGAGTGAGAGGGACACATGGCAGGAGACGAGAGGGAAATGAGATGAGGAGGGGCTATGTGGATGGAAAGAGGGAAGTTAGACAGATGATAGGGGAAGAGGGTGGCAGTAGGTGGAGAACAGGTGGCAATGGGGAGGATGACTCATACAGTGACACGACAGGAAGGGGGACCCGCTAGAGTGAAATTCCATTCCGGACCCCCCCCTCTCCATTAAAGGCAGAACCGATGGGGGGGTCCGTAATTCAATACAGACCGTAGATCTAAGCACCGAGGCTTGGGCCATCCAGATGCGCGCATACATTATCTCCGATTCCGGACCCCCCCCCCTCTCGTTAAAGCCAGAATGAAGAGGGGGTGCGGAATTGGACCTTGTCCGTGAATTTGAGTGCCTGGATCACGACCGTCCAGATCTGTGCCCTCTTTAAATTAAATGTGTCCGAGCCTCGCTGATGGATGAATGACTGAGATGACCTCGGTGCTTTCATCATGAAAATCCCGAAGGGCCCCACTCGTGGCTCAACTATTTCTCCGTGTGTCCTTCAGATGGACGGTCCCGATTCTTTTGGGATTTCTGGCACTGGGGGTTCACAATGCAACGTTTCTCAAAATCCCGATTGACCAAACCGTGAAAGCACTGATGTACGCCGCGTGTCCTCTAGAGGAACGATCGAGATGGCATTTGATGTTAGAAGAGGGCTGCCTCCATAATCAGGCTCGCTTGACGTGACCGGGTTCTAGGACCATGGGCTTATCTTCAAAGGCTCTTATCGGCGTTTCAGGGTTCGGGGTTTCAAGAGGTAAAATGACGAGGAGCTCTTACCCCTCGAATCCCTGAATGCCGACATGACATGATCGCGCACCATGTGTCCTTTTGGATGGACGGTCGATATCCTTCATGAATGTATATGGACGCTACCCATCGTGCTAATCTCGGTGCAACTCCGCTAGCCCCGATATCCCGATGACCATTGATTTTCTCTTATGGATGAATCCGGGCCGTTTACAACATAATTTCACCCGCTTACTTGATTGGAAGCCTTAAAACGAGATTTTTCCATGCTACGCTTGGGCGCTCCTCGTACAACTTGCAGACCCAAATGCTCTTGTGCCTATGACAAGAAATGTCGCTAACATTAGGCTCCATGGGGGATAGAGTCGTCCCTGTGATGCTCTAAGAACTCTTTTTGCAGATTTAGTGCCTTGCTGTTGGGCTATGGAGTCATGCTCAAAACATTCCCTGCTGAAAATACAAGATGAAAAAGTAAAAGTAAAACAAAACAAGATACATTCTCAAAAGAGCTTATTTATGTACAGTCCTAAACTATCAGAATCCTTTACATGGGGCTAGGTGAAAGAAAACTTCCACCATAGCCATTCAAGCAACTTCCTGGATAGAAGCTCCTTCCTTATGTCGATGATCACCAGCAGATAGTGTAACCGTGACAGCAGAAAGGCTACACTCTTCAAATTCTCCTCACAGGGTGAATTTGATATGGAATAGGGTGGCTCCAAGGCATAAAGGATATGCCACTCCATGTATTCGCCGACAGGGTCATAGAATGAGTGGCGAATTTCGGAAAATTGGTGACAGGCAGCCTCCTCTGCTACAGAGTTGCTCACATGTGGTTGAATATCTTTGATAAGCACAGGTGAGTGGACAACTGACGTAGGCTCACTGATCTCAGGCGGTAGTTGCTCGCTGACTGGCTCTGGAATGAAATATGTGCTCAGTTGTTCCTCTGGTTCCTTTTCCTCTTCTTGGCTCTCCCCCGGGTCAGATTCGTATTCATCATAAATAGGGACCATGGGGTGGTTCTGCTTGCTGACTGGCTCTTCAGTATCTTTATAGTGATCAAATGTAGGATAAGCTTGCTGCTCCTCATCACTATAATATACATCAAAAAGGGGTTGTCCTTCATTGATATGACCTTCCTCCAGAACAATGATCCCATAAAAAATTTCCGTTTCAGAGATAGTGGGACCTGCTGCTTCTGGATGCTCATACATAATCCTTTTCTCTTTAATCCTAGGTAAAAATATATCGTGAGAAACCCCCTGGGGGAAAAGAGAAGAAACCTCTTCCACAACTAACCCCTCTTTTAAAAAAAAGGGGTCTTCGTCATCATGAGCAGAGCTGCTAGGAACATCTGCTTCAACCTGATACCCAGGTGAGCCATCTACTATAGACCACATTTTCTCCATAAACTCACAATTTCCATAAGAGGCATGTTGATCGTTATGAACATCTGAAAGAATAGAGGCATCTGATATGATGTCAGATGCTTCCGTTCTAGGGCTAACACAATTAATATCATTCAACACCTCTGTTTTTTCATGGAAAATGATTTCCTCCACCATAAAGGCTTTATCATGGACATGGTCTTCAGGGCCAGCAGAGGCTTCATGAAGCAAAGAAAACTCCTCACAACAGTTTTCAAACAAACAATCAACTGGATAGTAGTCTTTACAAAATGAATTGAAAGCTGTATGAAAACCTGTTAAAGAGCGGATGCTCGCAGCGAGAAGAGATCGACACCACTCAAGAGAATCTCCCTTCAATGAATACCTGAAGAGCTTAATCCGAACATCCTCATGCGTGATATGGTGTCAATGAATAGCTTCATGGAAGTCCAGTAAATGCTCAGCTGGTTCCTCCCAACTTGTTGCATGAAATTCAGGGAGGAAATCTTCCCATTGGTCTCTATCAGGAAGTGCATTAGGAAACCCAACTATCTGGGAAAAGTCACAGAGAGAAAACCTTTGAGCCATAATTTTCTCCATATCGAACCAGTGGAGTCACCAATCGATCCTCAAATCATGGAGTCGCCAGGTGAAAGATGCGCAACTTCAAATATGCCTAGTCCTTGTTCACCATCAAAGGCCATATCTTAACGTTGTCGTTACCCTAGGAAGCTTCTCAAGCTGAGAAAGCAGCCGCTGAAACCTTCTCGAGAAAGCTCCTCTGGGTTATCTTTCAGGTGTGCTAACAATAGCTACAGTTGAAACAGTGAAGTGGAAACAATGGAGTCGCCACAGTGGAGTCGCCAGGTGCACAGTAGCAATCTTTAAGGGCTCTGATGTCTGATGCACCTTCAAAATCAGAGGCTCAATGTCATTCTGCCCAGGGAAAATCTTCAACTTCCTCCCCGACAATGGCGCCAGAAATGTTAGCGTCGGAAGTCACTCCTGGATTGCAGTAGGAGCAGAGCCCGACACCCATCAGTTTAATGTCACGATTTGTTTATAAAATGGATGATCAAATGGAGGCAAACTTAGGACAACATCATTTCAATTCTGAAAATAGGTCAGGCATGCATGGGCAAGTGAGGTCTTAGATAAACTTCAAACAATGAGTTGTAATAAGGGTGAGTAGGGGGGAAGACTTGTATAAAAAGAGTGCAGGGGTCTGTTATAAACATCAGGTTCCTAACAGACTGTGAGAAGAACCGTCCAAAGGAGATATCTTCTTACATTCAAACATAGAAGACTAGAGAAAACAGTAATGCAACAACAAATCCTTTATTATAACATAACTGCAACAATTCATGCGAATCATTCGATCATGAACTCTCTGGCATGAGACGAAAACAAAGGTGAAATAGGAAAACTGTTTGTCATAAAACAAGAAATCTCAAATACAGATGCACAACCAGGGAACTAGAATGGTTGTTAAAACATTACAGTCGGGAGCTCCGCTCTACCATCGATGCTTACAAAAATGGCGAAAATGCCTACATATACTCAAAAACAACAACAACAACAAAAATAGGATGCTGCATTAAAAACATTGCATCTGCATGTCTTCTGATAGTCTGCGCATGCAGACTCTGGCCGATCGTGCACCCAAGACAGATGCTATCAGATTTCAGACTGTCCTATTGCAGATGAATCGACCAACTTTAGTCCTTTGCTGGACTTTCTTTTTATGGTGGAGACGATGCCCAACCACCAACGACAACCACAATAACTGCTTTCTTGGGACTGGGGACAACCTCGGTCAACCCTACCTTCTGGGACGTGGAGGTCTCCTAATGGTGCCACCTGGATCAGCTGAACGGTCTCTCTTTGGATGCTGCTTCGCTGGACTGCTGCGAGGGACCACTATGACAGGTGTGAAAAAGGGTATGATGGGAGTGACGACGTTAACACGGTGGAGGTAATGGAGAGGAAACGAGAGCTGTGACATCAACTGAGGAATGCCACATGGTCTGAGTAGGAAAGAGGAGGAAGGTGTATGGAGTGCAGGGGTACAGGTGGTAACAGAGTAAAAGGGATGATCATACAGGTGGAGATGACTGGGAGTGAGAGGGACACATGGCAGGAGATGAGAGGGCGATGAGTTGAGGAGGGGCTATGTGGATGGAAAGAGAGAAGTTAGACAGATGACGGGGGAAGAGGGTGGCAGTAGGTGGAGACCAGGTGGCAACGGGGAGGACGAATCAGACAGTGACACGATAGGAAGGGGGCCCCTCTAGAGTGAAATTCCATTTCGGACCCCCCCCTCTCCATTAAAGGCAGAACTGATGGGGGGGTCCGGAATTCAATACAGACCGTAGATCTAAGCACCGAGGCTTGGGCCGTCCAGATGCGCACATACATTATCTCCGATTCCGGACCCCCCCCTCTCGTTAAAGCCAGAATGACGGAGGGGGTGCGGAATTGGACCTTGTCCGTGAATTTGAGTGCCCGGATCACGACCGTCCAGATCTGCGCCCTCTTTAAATTAAATGTGCCCGAGCCTCGCTGATGGATGAATGGATGAGATGACCTCGACGCTTTCATCATGAAAATCCTGAAGGGCCCCACTCGTGGCTCAGCTATTGCGCCCTGTGTCCTTCAGATGGACGGTCCCGATTCTTTTGGGATTTCTGGCACCGGGGGTTCACGATGCAATGTTTCTCAAAATCCTGATTGACCAAACCGCGAAAGCATGGATGTACTCCGCGTGTCCTCTAGAGGAACAGTCGAGATGGCATTTGATGTTAGAAGAGGGCTGCCTCCATAATCAGGCTCGCTTGACGTGACCGGGTGTTAGGACCATGGGCTTATCTTCAAAGGCGCTTATCGACATTTCGGGGTTCGGGGTTTCGAGACATAAAATGACGAGGAGCTCTTACCCCTCGAATCCTCGAATGCCGACATGACATGATCGCGCACCACGTGTCCTTTTGGATGGACGATCGAGATCCTTCATGAATGTATATGGATGCTACCCATCGTGCTAATCCCGACGCAACTCCGCTAGCCCCGATATCCTGATGACCGTTGATTTTATCTTATGGATGAATCTGGGCAGTTGACAACGTAATTTCACCCGCTTACTTTATTGGAAGCCTTAAAACAAGATTTTTCCATGCTGCGCTTGGGCGCTCCTCGTATAACTTGCAAACCCGAATGCTCTTGTGCCTAGGATAAGAAATGTCGCTAACAAGAGGTATGGGAATGTTCAAGTGGGGTATAAATAATGTTCCATGGTAAGTTTTTCATTATATATGTCTTTGTATTGAGTGTATTTATAAAATTTTATTTCTTTTTGATATTTTTTATATACACTAATTTTGTTGATTGTTTGTAATTATAAAGATAAAAATCCTCCTAGGTGTGTGGCATCAAATAATGTACCTAGTAGTAGTAGAAATACTATTGTACAAGCTATGGAATATGGTATGGATATTGAAGATCAAGTCAATCCTATGGAAGAAGATGACACCAATAATATCATTGAGCCAAATGATGGGACAAGATTAATCTAGGACATCTTTTCTCCTATTGATGAGGACAAATTTGATGATATTCATGATGTACCTCTACTTGAGAAGGCACAACAACCCCTTTATGAAGGCTCAAGAATAAATATTCTCTCTTGTATAATGTTGTTGGTGAACTTGAAGGTATTGAATGTTTTTTCAAACACAAATCCTAAGGTACATAATATAATTCGCCACATATTATACGTAAAGGTCGAATTTTTTTTCTCTATTTTTAATGTCAATTAATGTGTAAATTAAGGACGCAATATTTATGATTACTATTATTTACATTAGCTAGTTATTTTTTTATGTTTTAGATTGTTAGGTGATTTTTTCTTACCATATTCAAATAATTTACCTCACACATACCGAGAGTTGTGTGCAATTATGAAAGATATTGGAATGGAGTATTAGGCTATTGATGCGTGTCCTAATGATCATATTATATATTATGGAAAATATGCATCAGAAATGAAATACCCGCAATATCAAATCAATAGATATTGAACCGATCAAGTAACAAAAAAGGTGCCTCACGAGGTTCTTCATCATATTCTTATAATTCCACGTTTGCAACGACTGTTTAGGTGCCAAATCATGGCACAATTTATGGATTACCATGCATGAAATATAAGTGAAGATGGTGTTCTTTGAATGCCTATAGATGGTTCTACATTTAGGAACATCAAAGAAATATGGCCAATTTTTAAATAATAACCTCGTAATGTTAGGCTTTCATTGGCAGTTGATGGTTTCAATCCATTTGGTGAGCTCATTTCTATTTACTTAGTGTGGCCTATTTTTGTTATAAACAATAACCTTCCTCCTTGGATGTCAATAAAGAGGGAGCACACAATGTTGGCAATGATTGTTTGAGGTATTTACTTACCAAATTTATTTGAATGTATACATTAAGACTCTTGTCGATCAACTACTAAAGTTATGGGCTGGCATCGCTATGTACGACATCTCTAGACCAATAGGGAAAAAGAAATTTCAATTCCATGGAATAATTACATGGAAAATTCATGATGTCCTGGGGATAACACATTTTTTTGGTATGTAACATACTATTGCACTTTAACAATATATAATTTTTTGAAAATATGATGCATGCTTCTTAAATATTTATTCCTTGTTATATAAATAATACTAACATTAATCCATATCTTGTAGGTCTTCAAACAAAGACTAAATTTGCATGTCTAGTTTGTGGTCCTACGATAAAATCGCGTCATTCAAGAAATCTAGGAAAGGAGGTGTTTGATGAGTATATGCACTTCCTCCTTGAGAACCATAAGTATCGAACTATATAAAAACACCTTTTCAATTTGAAAGAAGAGACTAGAATAAAACCACGAAGAATGATACCTCACCTATGGAAGTTGGAATATAATAGAAATTGTCAAGGTAAGAAATTAATCTATTGATCATATATATGAACATTTTACAATTTTAATTTGTATCGGATTATGTTTATTATATCTAATAAATCTTGTTGTAATCTCATTTATTTTTCATAAATTTTGTCAAGGCATTAATGGGATTCCACAAGGAATGAAAAGTTACCCTATACAATTTAGTAGGTTTCCCTACTATGAGCACCTACACATATCTCATTTGTTTGATACAATGGATATTAGGAATAATGTAACAAAAACGTTATAGAGAATATTAGATGGAAGGAGTGACAAAGAAAATTGTCAAAATTTGTATTCACGAATCCAATCATGCAATGCAAAATGTGATTTATTGAAATAACAGTGGACACCGAAATAGTCTTACATTTTTATTTACAGAGTAGGAAAAAAATGTTGTAAAAGAGGTCATTCGGAAAATTAAATTTCCCACAAGATTTGCTTCAAACATTTAAAGAGTATCTTAACAAAGAAAGGTGAATTTGGTGGGGTGAAAACTCATGACTGACATACCTTCATTAAGGTAATTATTTTGGTATATTTCTATATTGGTAATACTTCTTTTCCGTATTTTAATTTTGTTTTATTTTCAAAAAAATAATGATCCCTTTTTTGTTACAGTATGTTCTACCTCTATCTCTCCCTAAAAACTTTTAAAACAATGTAAAACAAGTTATATATGATCTTGGAAAAAACATGAGGTAAATAATGATTTATATGCAAAATATTTGTTGCTGAACTTGTCGATATCTATTTTACTTGTAATGTATATATTTTGTCATTGAAACCTATTATTTTATTTGTATCATGTGTAGTTGGTTGTCATCTAAATAAATCCATAAAGAAGATATAAAATATTGGAGAAGAGAAATTCCTCAGCTAATGTGTGAAATGCAAAAGTATCTACCTTCGACTTTTTTCAATGTGCAAGAACAATACCTCATACACCAAGTTGAGAAGATTGAAATGTGTGGATATGTACACACAAAGTCAATGTGGATGGTGGAGAGGCACTTTAAGTCATTGAAGACTTTTGTTAGAAAAAGAGAATGTCCCGTGGGTTCTATGGTGGAGGGCTATATGGTATATCAATCCCTGGTGTATATTAGTCAGTATCTTCCTAAATTAGAAGCAAATATGAAGGTGCCTCGAATTTGGGATGTAGAATGAGGAAAGTGAAAGGTAATTATATGGTAGAGATCTACAATACTTTGCATTAATATTGATTTATTTCTATATTGTACTTATTTAATTTTTATTCAGCTTCCATCAAATATTAATCTTTATTCTGATTAGTAATTTTTATTCTTTTTTCATACAGTTGGTCGAGAGTGGGATGCACTGAATTTATACATCACAAACAATCTTGATTGGATGAAGGTATGGATATATCAATGTATACAATGTTATGGTAGGTTATCATGGGAAGGGGTGGCTCCATTGCTTGAAGAATCTCATCGTAATCATGATATTAGTCTTACTTAGAGGGAAATTGATTTAGCATATGGTTTAAAATATACAAAAGCAAGCATATTATTCACCCACATCATGTTTCAGTTTTTTTTTCCATTATATTAATCTATGTGGTGTGTGTGTGCGTTTTTTTATTTTTTATTTTTTATACTAAGTCTAAATATGTTTATTGATTGATAATGAGTTTTTCACGTGTCAGACATATTTCATTTGACACAACACAAGGCTATGTGGTGCAATGGTCATAAATTTTGCATCAATAAGTTGGATGACAACAAGAAAACCTATGATTGTGGGATAACTATAGTATTTTAGGTCACTAATGTTTCCTCTAAAAGTGGTAGACATCCAACAATATCCAAAAATAGATACTATGGGTATTTGGATGATATAATTGAGTGTGAATTTAAATCCTTCAAGGTAGTTTAGTTCGAGGTCAAATGGTACATGTTGCATATTAATGAAGGTGATCCTGATAGAACTATTATTGAGCATGCCAATGGATTTACCATGGTTAATACAAGGATGTTTGTGTCGTGTATAGAAACTTATGTTCTTCCAAGTCAATGTGAGCAAGTCTTTTATTCATACGTTCCAGGTAAAACAGGTTGGTCATACATTATTATATATGATCCAAGAGGAAGGCTCGTAAAGTATAATGTACTAGAAGAAGATGATATTGAAGAAGAAGAAGAAGAAGATGCAGAGGAGCATGAGGTAGATGTACTTTCAGACGAAGAAGTTGAAGAAATTGAGATAGATGTATACATAAATGTTCTTGATGATGATATTGACAATGATATTATCGAAAATGACATTGATGACGATGTTGATATGGCCAATCCTTTCAACATCAATTCTGAACCAGATGATATAGATGCAGAGCTTCATGAAGAAGAAGATTATCAATGATATTCCAGAAATGTTGAAATGTAGGAGGTATGTGATTATATATTTTAAATGATTTATTCTCTTTAAAGTATTTAGTTATATGGGTTAATCATCATCATAATCATCATCATTGTCATTGTCATTGCAGTCATCATCATTGTCATTGTCATAGTTATGATCGTCGTCGTCTTCATTGTCATCACCATAATCAACAATGTCATCATCATCGTCACCATAATCATCGTCGTAATCATAGTCATTATCATCATCATCATGATCTTGATCGTCATTGTCATCATCATTGTCGCAGTCGTCATCATCATCATCATCGTCATTTCCATTGTCATGATCATCATCATTTCCATTTTCATGATCATCATCATATCATCATCATCATGATCATCATTGTTATCATTGTCATCATCATCATCATCCTCATCATCATTGTCACCACCATAATCAACATTATCAATGCTCTACTCATAGTCACCATCATCGTCATCATCCTCACTATCATCGTCATCGTAGTTGTCATTGTTGTCATCATTGTCATTGTCATTGTCATCGCAGTCATCATCATTTTCATTGTCATCATTGTCGTCATCATTGTCATCACCATAATCAACATTGTCATCATCATCAACAACATCATCATCATCATTGTCATCATCATCATCATCATCATCATTATCATTGTCATCATCTTCGTCGTCATCGTCATTGTCGCAGTCTTCATCGTCATCATCATCATCATCATATACATCATCATTGTCATCATCATCTTCATTGCCATTGTCATGATCATCATCATATCATCATCATAGTCAACGTCATGATCATTGTCGTCAACGTCATTGTCACCACCATAATTAGCATTGTTGATTCCCTACTCCTCCTCCTCTTCATCATCATCGTCATCGTCATCATTTCCATTTTCATCGTAGTCGTCATTGTTTTAATCATTGTCATTATCATCACAAACATCATCATTCATGTCATTGTCATTGTCATCGTCATCATTGTCATTGTCATCACCATAATCAACATTGTCTTCATCATCATCGTTGTCATCGTCATCGTCATTGTCGTTATCGTCATCATCGTCATTGTCATCATCATCGTCTTCATTTTCGTAGTCATCATCATCATCATCATTTTCAATCCTAACATCTATAGAGAGAATAATGCTCCTTATTTTAAAACACCTCAACCTACAAGGTTGACACCTCAACAATTGGAGGAAAGAAAAGAAAAAGGTTTATGCTTTAATTGTGATAGCAAGTACAGTAAGGGACATAAGTGTGGTGAGAAGAAATTATTCTACATAGATTGTGAAG